>NJDD01004182.1:154420-168732 GCA_002245505.1 Calephelis nemesis
TCACAATCACAAATATACTATTTTTTTTTGTCTATTTTGAAGAGTACAACTTAGAAAAAATTGAATTTATAGCAAATTCACACACAGCTAAAACAATTACACTCGTTTGACTGCAGCCTTGTTTTCATGGTAAAAAATCCCCTTTACAGTATCCACTCAATAAATGGATTGAGAGCATTCTGTTCGGTACTCAGATGGTTTGTCAATTAAATCCATGGTGTCCTATACTTTACCTTTACGATGTGAGATAGTGGGATCGGTTAGCTCACCACGAACCCCAAAAAGCTGTCTTTACGTGTAAATCTGCACAAAGATGTTACTCTTACCAGTGGCGTAGCTAGGAAACTTAAGGTCCTGGTGCAAAATAAGGGCCTCGGTTTCAGGTTCCAATCTATTTAATTTGTTACCAATATCCCACTGAGCTCGGTAATCCTCCTGTAGTTACGCCTTTGACTCCAAATCTTACAGCACCGGCGTCCATCTCTTTTTTTCAATTTCCTGTTTCATTGTGAGATATTAATCTCTCATAAAATGATGCGACAACACTATGATTTTCGGAGCTCTGGCATATCTGTTCGAATACAATCGAAAGCAGAAATTTTGTTCCAATGGCGCTAACTAGCTCGTGCCTTTCTTCAACCATTAGCACTTCATCAATGTATGCTGAGCTGTATCGACCTTGTTGCCGCAGTGATGGCACTTCGTATCAGTATTTTGTTATTATGTAACCTGGCGCAAATTACAACTTGACAATGGCAAATGTTAACGCCAATCCAAAAAGACTAAATAAAAAAAAGAAACGGAGTTTTGGCGCCATCGTGAATGAAGATGGTCGTATTTTTACATAATTATTGAATTTCGTGGTTACATTGAATGAAATTAGTTAATTTGGGTGGGAATTAGTTTAGTTTTGTACAGTGAACGTGCACAAATGAAATAATTATGGAGAAATTAGTGTATTGCGAATTTCCTCGCTGCCGCCAAATCTCCCGAAGTGAGCTTGTGTAAAGTGACCACCGCTTAACTCAAGAGCCTGACATAGCTTTGTAAATAGTACTAGTGACTGTATAAGAATAATTAACGGAAGACATGTGACTAATGACGAAATAATTAATACGGAAGACGTGACAGCATGGCCTAAAGGTCTTAGCCAGCCCTAGAAAGGGGCAAATTAACTTAAAAAAATAAGGGGAGTTTTGGCGCCATCGTGAATGAAGATGGTCGTATTTTTTCATAATTATTGAATTTCGGGTTTATACTGAGTGAAATTAGTTAATTTAGGTGGGAATTAGTTTAGTTTTGTTCAGTGAACGTGCACAAATTAAATTATCATGAAGAAGTTAGTATATCGTGAATTTCCTTGCTGCCGCTAAATCTCCAAAATGAGCTTGTGTAAAGTTACCACCGCTTTACTCAAGAGCCTGACGTGACTTTGTAAATAGTGACCAATGACTGCATAAGAAATATTAATACGGAAGACATGTGACTAATAAAGAAATAATTAATACGGAAGACGTGGCAGCATGGCCTAAAGGTCTTAGCCGGCCCCAGAAAGGGGCAAATTAACTTATAAAAATAATAAAAAAAACAATATCGGTGTTTTCGTTGGGTGAAAATGTTTTAATCGTTCACATTTAACTTAAAATTAGTTACAGCGCTTTCATATTGTCAAAACCTTTATGGAAAGTCAATAAATGTTATTGCCATGAAGGGCAAAGATATCTCCATGGCGAGGTTATCTAATTTAGCCGAACACGCAACAGTTACAACATCTCAGTATCGTGTACGGCAAAACAATTACCTGTCTCTACATAAGATTACACTCGTTACAGATGCAATGTTCCGAAATGTAGGCTCTATACCATATTATAATCTTTGGCCTAATATTGCTTCAGAGTCGGTAATTAGCCTCCATTTTAGTATTATATTACTTCATAGACATTTATTAAATGTGTCATTATTATGACCAACGAGGCGAATGGTTAGTGTTACGTCCAACAACTGCTGACGAGGCAGTTCGATATCCTCCAAAGACACATGTTTGAATTCCAGTCTGGTCGAAGAGCTAGTGTTCTTGGACTATAGACCGAGAGCCTAGTTTCGCTTCCTTATATTTAAAAGCATAGATGTCCACTTTTCTGGGTCTGTTTTAGTATTTAAATATACTCACGGTTGCCTCGGCAACCCCGCGTTTTGAAGTTATTTAGCAAAGAATATAAATACTCTTTAACAAGATTATTTAGCTTTCGGAATAAAAAGTGGACTATCGGCCAATATTAATAATCAATCCTAATACAAAACTAGCTGTCTAAGATTGATATTTTGATCCATTTTTATATTATCGCTTGCCAATAACATACCACTGGACAGGAAATATATGACAATTAGGTCTAGGATAGGCTGGCGGATAAGCAGCTATCTAGATTGCTTGAAATCCATCTTTAGAGATATATTATTAACATTGGCCGTATGTCATTCGCAGTCCCTCTATCTATCTTCACACATATACAGAATACTATAAACATCGCTCAATTATGACGTGAAAGCATGATAAAACAAACACACACGCATTTACAATATTAGTTTGGATTCCGATGTAATAATATCGTTGGCAGCTTTATGACATGCGAAATAAATTATTTACTTTGGCGCTAGATCAATGTCTTTTGATCATAGAAGAGTTATTATTAGTGTTAAAAATAGATGTTTGTATCTATATATGGATGTATGTAGACTTCTGTGTTTCTCTTTATGCGCTGCTTCGTCACTGTGGATTCAATTTTCGTACAAACTTTCATCTTCATTACAATCTGTTAGGATTGATTTTTTCAAAAAAGTTTTTGCACTCAAGTCCTTAATTAAATGCATATCAAATTTCATCAAAATCAGTGCCGCAGTTTAGCCACGAAAGCAAAACAGACAGACAGACTTTAACTAAGTATGGAAGTATTGAATTACATAGGTACACAGGAGGTCGCCTCTGTGGTCGAGCGGTCCGGGTGTTGGACTTGACTGCATGAGTTCTAGGGTTCGAATCCCGGGTCGGCCAACAAAAAGAAGATTGGATTTTTCCAATTTTCTAAAAAAAAAAATGTTGGTCGGGATTGGAAACGTGCCCGGTTGGCGATAGGCTTGCCACCTATCACATTATGGGACTTAGTATCTTCGGCTAGTCGTGGGTGCCCTGGTTGTACCTCTGCCTACCTCTTCGGGGATAAGGGCGTGAAGATACTTTAGGTACACCAATTCGTGTATTATTCCT
The DNA here is from genome assembly GCA_002245505.1 of Calephelis nemesis. Classification (NCBI taxonomy): domain Eukaryota; kingdom Metazoa; phylum Arthropoda; class Insecta; order Lepidoptera; family Riodinidae; genus Calephelis; species Calephelis nemesis. The sequence continues at coordinate 157,683 of NJDD01004182.1, forward strand.
ACAAAAAATATATTTCACGATACAACTAACATAGCTACGATATTGTAAAAAATATGGTTTGCTACGTGTCAGCAAGATGAACTTTTTAATAGAAATAAATTCCATCTTAATGACTTCATTTTGCTTTAAAAGTGAAGGTTAATATCTGTGATCATTTCTTCTTAACTAGCTATTAATATTTAGGCGATTACTTAATTTATTTACAGGATATATCATCATTTATTTCGTATAAAATCCTTGCCTAAGAATCAATTAGTCAATATGAAATGTCCCAAAAAGCACCTGTTATTTTGCTTTAATAGAAGATATCTTTTCTGCTTGATTGCAAAATCAATCAATCAAAAATGAAAAATAGCAAAGAAACTAAGCTGGATTTTTACTCTTCAAATAGTGAAAACCCGACCTATGTTGGAAGTTGATCACAGCAACAAATAGAAAGGTACTGACAAATGGACAATAATTCGAGTTCCAGTTATCTTTGCGATTTTTTAATACCCTTAATGTACTTGTGCTTTGTACTTTATTGCAAAGACTTTGTCTTTCACTGCTCTAGAGGGTAGAGTAGCCAGAGGACATGTGGCTTGAAGGCTTAGTCTTGAATCTCGGAATTGATCTACTAGCGGATTATCTTAGTCAACATTTAGTCTTTTTTATGATAATGGAAGGTAAACAAGCAGACGAATTTCCTGATGGTAAGAAATTCTTGCCGCCTAGAGACACCGAAAGTGGTGATGGTGCGTTGCCAACCTGAGGCTGTTAGACCTCGAGCAAAAGTAAATTTACCGGCTACCTTACCCTCCAAACCGGAACACGTCAACGCCAAGCATTGGACGTTATAGTGGCAGGAATAGGTAAGGCGGTGGTACCAATCCGGGCGAGTTGCTGCGAAACTCTACCACCTAATAGAATGTCACGTTGTTGTGACGGAAAGCCTATGCTCGTTTTTTACGAGCTGCCTGGCAGGAAGGCAGATGGCCTATTCTGCAAAGAAGCACGGACCAACACGTGGAGTCCCAAAAAATGCAAAGAATCTGATAAAACAATTCATTGTTTAAAATGAACTAAATCTGAATAATTTTCTATTTTTATTTATTTATATATTTTTATAGCTGGATTTCTAACCGGGCAGAAATCGAGCTTCAAACAATTACAGTGTTATAGAAAGATACATCTCATATCAGACAAGGTAGGGTAGACTTGTACAATAGACCACAGCCCCAGGACGAGCGACGCACCTGTGACATCTATGACATTGATATATACAGGATTACTTTGAAAGGACCGGCCAAATTTTAGTATCAGAAGGTAAAGGTTTAAATGGTTTATGCATTTTAAAAATTATTGCCAACTTATAATATTCACTTCTGTAAACATTTGTATAAAATAGCAAAATGCTTTACTTGTTGCCACGCTATATCATACCTGGTATAAGCCATGACGTCACCAGCCTGCGAATAAGACTGCGGTCGGCGGGAACCAGTTTTGTGTTTTGTTAAAGTTATAACCATGCGTCTTTTATTTTGCGTCCAATAAAAATTACAATTATTTATTACTATTGATTTTTTAATTTTTAGTTTTTTCATAGATCATTCATTTCATTAGTGTTATCGATTTCGAACCTTTTCTCAAAATTTGTCTGGTGCTTTAGATGTAACCGTGTATATATAGGCCAAGAGCCGTATGTTTGTTCGCTCCCTAATGACATGAAAATAAAACTTCGATGTTGAGTTATGAGTTATGGGTATACATATCTTGATCTACAAGCCAGCAGACCCAGATCTTACCCTTATTAATAGCGTTATCTTCTCATATTACCCGACCGAAGTTCGGCAAGCGGATCACAATCACGACAACGAAGTAGGACCCTTGGGAGTGCTAAATAACCAGTGGCACTGGCGAAACCACATCTAGTTATTCTACACAATAGACAATAGTTAGTAATATTAATGGTAGGGGAGCCCAAGATACTAAATGAGTAGTAACTACAGCATTATGGGAAGGGTTGTCAATTCTTAACGAAATGTTTGCTCAAGATTGCTGAGGGGGCGCAGAAAAACCCGCTATGGGAATTAGGTAGACATTGTTACTTATTATTTATGCTACAATTTATAGTTTTTTTATTAAACTAAATTACTATTATCTATAATATACTATACTTAAATTTAATATTTTAAATTGTGATTTGCAAAGATAAACTCAACATCTTTGTATTATAAAATCTAATTACATCCTTCTTTAGCCTTTATCCTAGCCAGCCTAGTAGTAGTGAGGTGTATATGAGGAACAGGATGGAATAGGTTTTAGGTAGTCAGCTGTTGTCCCTAAAGTTCCACTGTTACAGTTGTGTCTGCTCGACGTGCAAAAGAGGGTTTATTAGTGAGAAATCTATGAAACATAAATTATAATATGATAAATTACAGTACATACACTCCTATTTCTCAAAAAGACTTAAAAAAATATATTATGACACGGGTCATAGCGGAACAGGATTTTGGAATTGTTAACTGGAAAAGTAACAGGTGGAACAAATTACGTAATTTGCCTGTTATGGCCCTACTCTAAAGCTTAATATGCCATATTTAAACATAAGCGGTGCATTTAAACATAACCTAATGGCTAGTGTGTCTCAAATAACATATCGTAATCTGACGAGCTGGAGTAACCGCATAAATACCCTCTTGACCTCCCCGACTATAACTAGATGCGACGCTAGAGCAGGTTGCCAGTATAAATTTTAAGCCTTATCAACTTCAACGTGCAAAAGCAATTTATTGATAGCCATAAATACGTCTAAAACCGGTTCCTCGAATACATTAAAATTTGTTATTTAATAATAATTTCAATACAAACCTGATAAATAAGTTTTTTTGTATAATAGGCATATTAATAGGATATTGACTTATGGAAATACATCTATGTACAGTTATGAATAAACATTTCTATATGAACAACTGTATTGTTAACTAAGTATTTCAACACAAAGTTCAGTAAATTATGTCGGAAATGCATTTAAGTTCCGGCGCCGCGAAGTTATATCTTACAGTAGGTATTAACTCATTTATGTAAGGAGACTCGAAGGTAAACAGATTAAATGTAATATTATATCAAAGCTTTTTATGTTAAATCGTAGTAACCGTAGTATTATTTTCAACTGACGAAAAACAGAGCCGGTTCTCAATTAGACACGTGTTTTTATTATGTACCACAGGCCACACCTAACATTCAACAGGATGGTTCGATTTTGATCATTCTTTTTCGTTGGACATAACAGAACCCCAAGGTAATCTTAGATTTTGTGACATCTTTTTTGAAGTGAAACTTTCTTTAGCGGCGTTGCGCACTTTTTTTGGAATGGGTAAAAACTTCTAAAATCGCGTCAGATCGTCAGAACGTAAGACGGCGTACTGCGCATACGCGATTAAGACGGTGCGAGATCTAAAATAACACGTTGATCATTGCTGTTTTTGTATAGCTTAGGCTTACGGCGCTGCCATTACATTCTCACCGATAGCAGATACGTATAATATCAACAGACATTTCTTTATTTGTTCCATCTTGAAAATAAGCTTTATGTGTAGACGAGCAATGTTCGATGTACAGATAATTAATAAGACGCTCCTAGCCGTCACGTGGTCTTACTTTTGCGAGTTTTTGTCAAGCCAAATGCAAGTTATTGATATGAAAATGATATTTGTGCATAATGATAGCACTTTTATAATGATAATTAAAGCTATTCGTGCAAAATTATTTTCTAACAATACCAAAATATCAAAAATTTACAACGTTAATATTCAAGTTTTCACTTCTGACGGCACTTCGGGCACACCGACACGGACGGAGTGCAACCCGTCTTTTTTTGTATAGAGTCTACTTCCATAGTTTCATGTTATTTTAATTTTTTGATCTCTTACCATAATGCTTGATCGCTGTCATATCACAAAAAATAAATAAATAAAATATCACCAATTCAACGCAATTGCATAAAATTGGAGCAACACTATTCACACATAGATATCTGTTTGGCCACCTTTTGTTGCTAAACTAACAAATATCTCATTAGCTTTACTATACTAATTTCAGTCTCGGCGAACTCGTATTGCTTAACATAAATAACAGTTTTTTTAAGCGGAAAAAATAACTATTGTTTTTCTTTTTCCTATGCAGTTTTCCCAGTTTTTCTTCATAAGAATCTTCTATCAATTACCAACACAACAAAAACAAAATAACAAAATTGTCATTTATCTTTATATATATAATTCTTCTGTGAGTATGTATGTCACTGAACTCCTTCTAGACGACAGGACCGATGTCGATGAAACTTTCGTATGTGTTCTAGAGAATTCGAGAATGGTTTAGATTCACAATTTGGTCCAATGGGAAATGTTTTTTTAATTCATTTTTTAATAAGTAGTTGTTGATTTTGGAATGTTTCACATCGGATCCGACAGACTGCGCTACTGTCGATGCATTAATGTCAAGCGATACGAAGTTTGCTGGGTCAGCTAGTTTCTATATATAAAAGAAAGTGGTGTTAGTTAGCTATAGCTATTTATAACTCAAGAACGTCGGAACTGACTTGGCTGCAAATTGTTGGGGATGCAGCTTCGAACCAGGAGATGGACATAGAATACTTATTATTCTGTCCGATTGTGAGGAAACTGGGAAAAAACAACTTTTTAATTTTTCCCATACAAACTGAACGGGTGAAACGAAGTTGCCGTAGCAGCTAGTATTTTACAATTTATAATAAAGCTAATGAGAATACATAATATAACAATATTTAACATTGCTCATATATTTTTTAAAACACGGTATTCTTAGACTAACTTGTGACTTTTTTAATAGAGTTACCAAGCAATACAAAATTATTAAATTTGTCAAAGTTAGAACCACTGCTGATCTTTTATGTTTTCTTTACACATTTAGATTTATAAATTGGCAGATTCAGACTATATCAGGCTATGTTTATTCAACATATAATTAAAACGATTGAAACCGGTATTACCAGGTATTGCACACTAAGTAGGTAGATGAGGCATTTTATTTTCAAAAAAAACATCTATACAGGTTATATCGTGTATTTCAAACTTTTAAAATTAAGTATGCTTGTGTTTTTGGTGTTAGTCAACGATTCTAATACATAGAAATACTTAAATGGATACCAGAATAAATTTAATAAACACCCAGACCCGAAAATGCAGACATCTAAATGTTCACCACATAAATGCCTGCCCTCGTCGGGAATCGAACCCGAGTCTCGCGTTTGGTCGATGTAGTTAGGCGTGTACGTTAGCCACTCGACCAACGAGGCGGTCATCAGTTAGTTTTCGTCTACCTTTAAAAATATACATTAAATATGAAAATATTTCAACCAAACAGCAGATTTGCTAAGATGCCCCTTTACAAATTTAACGACTTTTTACTCCTTTACTCATCAGATTAAGTTTTTACGTGACCCAAGGCTTAAGCTTTGCTCTGCTCATTAAGTAATGTATCCGAGCCATTACAAGGATGCCGCTTTGGATTCTGGATAACAACTGAATGAATGTGACTCGGGGCACGTCTTATTTACTTTGTATTGTGGCTGATTTACTGACACACTAACGAGGCAACGTTGTGAAATGAAAATATATTGATCCTCTCACATTAATTATCCTTTATAAATATATTTTTTAAATAATTAATAAGTAAAAAAAAAAGTATCTTCACGCCCATATCTACGAATGGGTAGGCAGAGGCACAACCAGGGCACCCACGACTAGCCGAAGACACTAACGCCCAATATTAATAATCAATCCTAATCCAAATCTTGCTGTCCAAGATTGATATTTTGATCCATTTTTATGATATCGCTTGCCAATAACATATCTGGGGACCGGATGAATATGGCAATTAGGTATAGGATAGGCCGGCGGATAAGCAGCTATCTAGATTGCTTGAAATCCATCTTTAGAGAAATATTATTAACATTGGCCGTAAGGCGATAAGTGGTAAGCCTATCGTCAACCGGGCCCATTTCCAATCCCGAGCAACATTTTTTTATTAGAAAATTGGAAAAACCCAAGTTTTCTTTTTGTTGCTCGAACTGGAAATCAAACCCGGGACCTCATGCAGTCAAGTCCAACACCTGAACCGCTAAACCACAGAGGCGAAATAATTAGTTATTAATAGAACACGATTGCGATATTCGCTACGTACAGAGTAACTCTTCGTGACTCTGTATAGTATGTTAGTTATGACGTACAGTACAAAAAAGAATGAATGAACTGTTTATGGTGCACAATTAAATTTACAATAATTTAATCGCCGTAGTAAGCGTTCTAGACAGCTGTAAGCATTGCTTTACATCCGTCTGGACTGTAGACATAATCCAAATATAATAATATTTAAAAGATGACAACAAAGTTTCCTTTAAGGTTACCTTTGTTGGAAGGCATGTTCACAATAGTCTAGGCTAAAGAACGTCTTTAGGAAACCGTCTTCAATTTCAATAGCATATCATCTATATAAACATAAAATTGAACTTTTTATTTATCTGTGATTCCATTAGCAGATCCAGACTTGATAGCAATAGGACCACTTTGAAAGTACACTCTTTTAAGCTGCTATATATAACTTTTAAAATCGGTTCACAAATGACAAAGACAACGTTTAATCTAGATAAAAAATTTCGGATAATAGGGATAATAGAATAATAACAATAAAAAATAATAGGAATCGAACGTGTAAACTTCTCCTTTTTCAAAGTCATCATAGTAAGTATTTTATAGTTCACACTGTTATCGTCCTACAGTGACATTATTGCATGGCTGATAAAAAAATCTGCTAAGGTACTACTTCGAGCTAGTTTTTCAGAGCCTCACCACCTACATTCCTGACTACTTTAATAATTCAGGAAATTCCTAATCATTTCACCAGGGAGCAATAGGCTCATTGCGTCATTTAGATCACAACGTATATGCAACAAATTGTTGGCTTCTTGATATAAGTATCTGATTGCAACTCTATGTACTGACTTTCGCCGGAAATAATGGCTTACCACAGCTTGTATAAGGCTGCTCTTATTTTTTACGTTGAAAGGAAGCACAGTTTGTGTTTTTTTTTCCTTTTTCCCGTTTTCGTTCGACGCAATCTGAGGGTGTGTAAATTATACTTTATGAAACGAATAATTTATTTGTGTTGTTGTTCCGGTTCCGTTTGGTACACAGTCCGTACGTTAAAGCTAGGGAAGCAAGGAACTTCGTTGTCCTTAACATTGAGGGAAATAATATATGAGGAGCATACCTCTTCATCTTTTAGGGTTCCGTTCCTCGAATGGATAAACGGAACACTTATAGGATCACTTACGTCAGTCCCTCCGCTCTTAAAAGCTTTTTTCCCAGAAACACTTGTAGACTCGCGCGCGGCTCGAACGCTCAAGCTGAAATTTGTATCAAATACTCAGTCTACTATCACTTGGAGACGTGAAAAACAAACTTTCAAATCAATGCTGTTAACAAATACAATTGTTTATTAATATACAAATTACCGAAACTCACAACGTAATCATAACCTACAAGGTATGAACACAAAGGTGGCCTTATCGCTAAATCGGCGATCTTTTTATATTAAAACTTGAGATCTAACGATTCGGTTTATTAAACAAGAAACTAACAAGATAGTTAATACTCGACTGATCTGAGAGATCAAGTATTTAACCAGTAAATCCGTAGCTCACGACTGTCGTAAAAATAAATAAGACTGGTATTCCGACCCGCAACAGTTGTAACCGACGTTATATTTTTTGTGCAATTATTACTGAGGAGATGGAATCACGGCTGACTAGAGATGCCTATTAGATAAGCACTAAGCTATTACAATCTCAATTGATTGAACATTGTCTGAAATATTAAGAAGTAAAACGACGGGTTGCACTGCATTCAATTTTTCACTTCTGCCGGCACAGAAGTGAAAAATTGAATGACGTTATGCATTTTTGATATTTTGGAATGGTTAGGGAATAATTTTGCACGAATTGCTTTAATTCTCAGTATGAAAGTACTATCATTTATGTGGAGAGTACAATATTCATTTATTGCGCTATCGTACTCAAACATGACAACACGAATATTTGCGCAAGTGCCCTGCGCCGTTTTACGAATTTTCGATCAGGTCACGTGCCCTAACGCGAGTTTAGAAGTTTTTACCCATTCCAAAAAAAGTGCGCAACGCCGTCAGAGAAGTTTTCACTTCAAAACTGAGTGACACAAACTTATTTAGGAATAAATATTAGCAGTAGTTCGAAATTGGAGCAGACATTCCCAGGCATGTCTGTCACCTTACATATGTCACACGCACCAGTGGACTATGATAAAATACGCGCATATTTTTGTCATATTTTCATATTTTAAATTTCCTCCGCTTTGGTCCAGCCTCCTTTGCAGAATATACCATCTGCCAGGCAGCTCGTAAAAGGCAAGCATAGGCTTACCAGCACTAACACGGTGATACTAGGTGGTATAATTTCGCAGCTACTCATCCGGATTGGTACCACCGCCTTACCTGTTCCTGCCGCCATAACGTCCTGACGTGTTCCGGTTTGGAGGGTAAGGTAGCCAGTAAACTCACTTTTGCTCTAGGCTTAACATCCCGGCCTAAGGTTGGCAATGCACCATTACCATCTTTGTTGTCTATAGGCGACGTGAATTTCTTACCATCAGGAAATCCGCCTGCTTGTTATTCTTTCAATATGTGAAAAGGCACATTTTTTCATTGTTTGTTTGTGTACAATACAATTTTAAGTACTCTATAGATCCACTTAGTAACGTGAAGAAATCTGCCTTAATATGTACATTCTACCAACGGACATTGATAGATTATGATTTCGTAGTTTTTTATTGCATTGTTGGTATTTGCCAATCATTGCAACATACGAATAGTAACGGCGATTTTGGAACCAGCTTTCGTGTTTAAAAAACTAGCTGGTGCTAGTCGCCTCTGTGGTCGAGCGGTCCGGGTGTTGGACTTGACTGCATGAGGTCTCGGGTTCGAATCCCGGGTCGGCCAACAAAAAGGAAATTGGATTTTTCCAACTTTCTAATTTAAAAAAAATGTTGGTCGGGATTGGAAACGTGCCCGGTTGGCGATAGGCTTGCCACTTATCACATTATGGGACTTAGTATCTTTGGCTAGTCGTGGGTGCCCTGGTTGTGCCTCTGCCTACCTCCTCGGGGATATGGGCGTGAAGATACGGTTTTCTTTTTTCAACAACTTTGTCTTGACAAGGACCAATACAACAAAAAGAGAATATATTTGATATTTTCCATAGTCAGCTCTTGGTAAAACTTCCAAATGTTCATATTCAAAAAAAAACACTTGTACTGTTTTATGTATCACTTATTATTTAGTAAATAGCCTACCGGTTTCGCTTATACAGCATCATGAGGGCTAAAAGTTTAACTTAACTTGAGTAGTTATGATGCAACGGCTGCCTGTTGTCTATGTACATACGAGTATTGTACATACGAGTATGTACACACAGACACGTCAAACTTGTAACACATCTAGCTTTTCGTCAGGAGTTAAAATATACCAAAAAATCATCGAAAAAATCGATTGGCGTAGTCGTATAAGCATAAAAGATAGAAAGTCTGTCGCATCTTAATCTTACTCCTATTATTTTTATTAATACTATAAATTCGAAAATTTGTATGTTTGTTTGTTATTCCCTCATGCAAAAACTGTTTAACCGATGTTCATGAAATTTGGCACACACACAGAGCGTAACTTGGATTAACACATAGAATAGTTTACATCCCCAAAGAATGTTTCTATAAGACCATTAACCAGGCGGACAACGCCGCGGGCATCAGCTAGTTCGTTAGTAAAGCTAGTTAAGTTAGTATTAATATGGAAGGACGAATAAAATGTAAGCGCCACTATTTCATCCCCCTAAAAAAGACAGATGCTTAATAGTTAATCGATAGTAGGTAGTGCAAAACTATTTTAAACTTATCACAGTGTCTTATGATTTTTAGCTAATCTCGAGTCCTACTAATATTATAAATATGAAAGTTTGTTTGTTACTCTTTCACGCGAAAACTGCTTAACCGAATTTCATGAAATTTGGCACACACATAAAGGGTGACTTTGAATAACACATAGAATAGTTTATATCACGAAAAAATGTTCCTGTAGGACCATTAACCTCGCGGGTAAGCTAGTTTGAGCGGGTAGCTATTAGTATGGAAATACAAATAAAACTTAAGCGCCACTATTTCATTTCCCTAAAAAAGACAGACGCTTAATAGTGAAGCAATAATAGTGCAAAACTATTTCAAAACTCATTAGAGTGTCTATGATGTTTATCTAATCTCGAATTTGTTCATTATTTAACGTATTTGCTACTACGTTCTACTCTGTCCTCATCTTACAAGTTTAGGTGAAAGGAATTTATCACCGCGGCGCGTGCTCATGGCGAAGTCGAACGAACTACATACTGCGTGGGTTTATTTGTGTAAGTACATAGTTGACTAACCTCTTGTCATAAACACGAGTTCTATTCAAAAAGTAGTTATTTCTTTTTTTTAGTTTTTTTGTTGTTTATTAATTTTATCCCGTCGGGGAAAGGCAAAGGATCTGAGTCCATACAGCCACGTCTTCCGTATAATAAATATCTTTTCTGTTATATATTTTCACTTCATGTCTTCCGTATTCATTTTTCATTTCAGTCATTAGTCAATATTTACAAAGTCATATCTAGGTCTTGAGTAAAGCGGTGGTTTCGTTACACAAGCTCGTCTATGAGATTTGGCGGCAGGGAGGACATTCACGATACACTGATTTCTTCAAGATTATTTCATTTGTGCACTTTCACTGAACAAAATTAAACTAATTCCCACCTAAATTAACCAATTTTACTCATATTTTACACTAAATTCAATAATTGTGAAATAATTACGACCATCTTCATTCACGATGGCGAAAAAACTCCATCTTCTTTTTTTTCTTTAAGTTTTGGCCTTTACGTTAGTATTTTGCCATTATAATAATAATAATAATAATAATAAAG
>NJDD01004184.1:444-17920 GCA_002245505.1 Calephelis nemesis
TGAGTAATTGGGGTCGAGCCGGGACCCCGGTGAAACCAATACGGACCAGGGAGGGCGCTCCTTTCAGCTCCAGGAGGGGGCTTTCCATCTAGCCCGCCCGGTCGAGATGGGGTTGCGAAAGGTACGGGGGTGCCTGCCGCCACTGGAACTCCCAAAGTGGTGTACGCTTTCTCCGTACACCGCTTTAGACGATATGCGGGCCCATGTTAAGAAGGGCTGCGCGACGGGAATCGCGAGATCCAGCGCCGGGGCAGTGGAAGTATGCCAAAAAAAGTATGAAGTGGGGTTTTAGTAAGTAGAAGTCTGACATAACCCGCCACTTTCCCCGAAAGTCTGGTCTGGAAAACACTATCTGCTGATTTAATGAATAACATATGTTCACGCCCTAAAATAATTTCTTCAAAAAATTTTAGATACAAAAACTCGTCAGGCAATAAAGAAGTAGGCAGAGGCTAAACCAGATTACCTACTATTAGCCTAACGTATTTTAGACCCCGCCAACTTGCCCACCCTGTCGAAATGGGGTTGCAACAGGTGCGGGGGTGCCTGTCGAAATTGGAACCCCAAAGAACACTTCGGGGTTCCAATTTGAAGAGCTACGATACCAGATATACAGACCATAGAACAATTATAGATACAGACACACTGACACATCAAACTTAAAACACTTTTTTGAACTAATTATTTTACTAAACTTATGTAAACTATACACAAGTTGAGTAAAATTATTATTAGTTCAAAGGGTCGTGTCAAAGATTCAATCACTCCTCTTTAAGCAGCCAGGCTTCCAAAATATGTTTTACTGCTGCAACATTTAAAAGTCGTCTGAACTATCATTTGTCTATATTCTACATAGATATCTAAAAACTATAATGTATGATTCATATTTGACCATTCTTAAAAATAACAAATAGGTACTGTGTAAGGGACTTGGTGGATGATGGCAAATTTCAGAAAATACAGTACATTTAAAGTGTTAAATAAACACAAACATAGGTTTTAATTAAGGCCAATAAAACTATTACTAGATCTTAAAATTTATTCATCTTAATTACGACGACCACCATAACCACCTTGTGTTGCTGGCTGTGTGAGTTGTAATCCATTAATGTTGTTGAAGTCTAACATCTTTAACATGTCCTTGGTGTCAGGATCAACCTCGATGATATCATGCTCCAAAGCCGATACCTCAGGGACGTAATTATCACGTCTTTCACGTTCCTCTTCCTGGAGTTTGATGGAGATTCCTCGGACTTGTGAATGTCTTAGACGTCTCATCAAATGAGTGGTGAACCTAAACCATACATTTATAGCTTTAATAATTTAGTTTTTAATCACCTTATTTACGAAAGGTTTAGAGTACATTTGTCAGATAAGTAATGAAAGTAGATGCAGATTTTGATATTTTAGGTCTCTGGTTTATAAAATTTTAATCAGTACAGTACAATAATTTTTATTTATCTCCTTATTACAAGCTCATTGTTTGGGATTTTATTAATTGGGGCAAACTTTTAGTTAAATCAATAATTTGATGTATTCAGATTAACAAAATTATTAAATAAATACAAAAAATATTTTAGTATGAGCATCTACTTTAACTTATCATGCCAAAACTTTCTTGGATTATTCAATATTATATGTTGAATTAACCTGTACATTTTACTGAGATAAAACATGACAAATACTGAATAGTTTCAAATTCAAATTCCAAATGAAAAATAGCACATTCAACTAAAAAAGGTTTTGTTTATTGACGGCGCTTGATGAAATTAATTCAATACCATGACCAAAACTCTACGTACAACTTGTGCGTAAACGACACTTGGATTGCGAAATGGGTAATGCTGCGAGCTAACATTTAAATAAGTTATAGAAAAAAATAAATTTCGAAAGTACCTATTTCATACAATTTAAACTGATACCTGTAACATACTATAAAAAATAGTAGTACGTGAAGTTTCAAAAAAGGGTTAACAAAATACGAAACTTACCCAGCGATTTTATTGCGAAGTGGTTTAGTTGGAATAATAGCAATTTCCTCGCATATCCTCTTGTTAGTATCAAAGTCAAGGGTTAATCTAGTGTAGTATTTTTCAATAATAATTTTGGCTGCCTTTTTGACAGTCTTAGTTCGTACACGACCCTGTAATAAATCAGATTTTGAAGAAAATACGTATCTTAAAAGCAAGAATAAACATTATTTAACAAGTATGCATAATAAAGTCAAATTTGAATGGAATGATTATAGATATATTTAAAGATAAATTACAAAATATTTTATTACCATTGTGAAAACACGATTTCAACGTTTAGTAGCGAAATCAAAAGAACTGTCAAACTGAATTGACATTTGACATTTTGCCTTACATGACATGCAGTCAACTTCACAAAAAAAAAGTTATAGTGAGTTCCACAGACTACAACTTTCGCTCCGTTCGGAGTAGTTCATTTCTAAGAAAACATAAATCGTTTCGATATTATGTTAATCACATTTGAATGTGTATTCATTATCTTTTATTTTACCTACGACACAAACATATCACAATTATCTTCTCAACGTAGATCATTAAGAAAGGACAGGCCAAAGTAATATTTTTTAATAATCGCACACCGAAACAAGTACATGTATTTGTCGTCACAAAATCTGTCAAATCCTAGCAATTAGATAGCCTCGTAAATTACTCAAATTAATCTAATATCTAAATATGTTTGTAAGTACTGTCCACAACTGCTATAGACCACGTTTTATGAAAATTGATGCAGTTGGGGTTGCGAAGTAAGTAAGTAGATGCGTTCAGTTGTTTTGTCAAAAAAATTAAAAATGTGGTAGATACGCTGTGCCACTTATCACCCTTTTTCCCTTTTCTGTTTTTACTTTTGGGTAATGAGACTTAATGCAAGCTAATTTTCATTTAAAAAAGTCTATCACTTTTAGTACGGGGCAGGCACCACATACATATTCAACCTTAATTACTAGTCAATTTCAATCATGTTGAGATCCACACGTACAATGACAATATTGAGCTATAGAAACTAGTTTGAAATATATGCACACAAGCACATTGTGTTTTTTAGCCACGTCAATACTACAGAAATATTTAAGACAAATAAACATCAAAATACTTTATGCTCGACACTTCATATCGACAATAATATTGTAAGAGTAACCGAAAATGGAACTTTTTTGTGGGTTAGTATAGGGTTTGTTTTTCACACTTTTTTCTGAAACTACAGCATGCAACCCCTTACAGTAGGTACTTTGAAATAATTATATGAACATGCCATTTGACCACAGACAATCATTTTTATGAGAAACTATTTATTTTGATGCAGTCTGCTTTGCCCGCCCCAATGATGATTATCCTGAATCCATGAAATCCTTTGCTTTTTCAAAACCTCAGAGATCTCCTAAGTAAATAAATTATTTTAAGCAATTGGTTTTTTTACGTTGAAGGTCGCGGCGCTGATCTCAGTCGACAAATTAACTAAAAAAAATAATGAAAAATATTAAGTGTGGTCATTGGTCTTAGTCTGTTCCATTTGGAGTAACGACTAAAAAAATAAAATAAAAAACTGTACGTCATCTGTTATGTCAAAAATTTTGGGCAATCAGTGATGTCACTTTGTAATTATATCACTAGATTTAGTGAATTTTATCAATCTCGATTTAAATAAATGTTTTATGATGTAAGGAACGTCCATTAAATCTTTAAAAATTCTCCTTTTGAGCTCTATATGAATTCAGTCAGTATATACTTTTGATGCCTTTGGAGTATAAATTGACAAGTCTCTTCCCGATGCGCTTTTTGAATTTGCAACCTTCTAGCTCCACATTTAGAGCAGAAAAATAGTATAAACTCTTCAAACGGTAAAAAAGTCCTTAAATTCACCTCATTCGCCTATTTCATGTAATTGCGATCTGAGACTTTTCTTATTTTAACGGCCCCCAACATACTCTTCTTACTTATACGTCTTTGTTTGAACTTTAGTCTTAGACTTTTCTTATTTTAAAACCGCCAAGATACTGTTCTTACGTATACGCCTTTATTTGGACTTTTGTGTGTTACTCATTTCTCTAATATTTGTGAAACTATTTTTAATGACCAAAAACTGTGCAGGGGCCCTACCATAAATGCTTAAAGCAGTAATATTTTCATCTTGCTAAATGTCTGACTTTATAAGCAACTTTATGGTATAAGTCATAAGGTTGTCTTTCTAGACTGACAATTAGTATTGTTGAAATAATACTGTTTTAAGAGCTTATGGTAACCCCCCAGTACAGCAATCTCTAACAATGAATCTACATATACAATGAATGTTCAAATGTGAATGTTTAGAAATGTGTTTAATTTTTATTTAACACCGCTTTTAACATACAATATTGTAATAGAAAATTAGCACTTGGAGAAGAACGTTAATAGTAATAATAATACGAGTAAATGAATATCCCTGGACAAGTCACACAAATTGAATCAAACTCTAAAGTAAGCAAATTATAATATGCTTCTGTTATAGGCGTTACGATTCTAATACATAGAAATACTTAAATAGATACTAGAATAGATTTAATAAACACCCAGATCCGGAAATGCAGACACATCAATGTTCATCACACAAATGCCTGCCCCCATCAGGAATCGAACCTGAGCCTCGTGGTTGGTTGATGTAGTTAGACGTGTACGCTAGCCACTCGACCAACGAGACAGTAAAGCTCACGTAAGCTACTTTTTTCCGAATATCTTCATAGGTTGCCATTGGAAATCTATTAAACATAAACAAGCAAAGGCGCGGCTGGGACATTAGTTAGTAGACTTTAAGAACTTTGATTTTTCTAGACATTAGACAGCGAATAATCACGCGCCTTGACCGACGGCAAAAGTCAAATAAGACACCATCGATGTTATCGCATATCGCATGTGAAACAGGATATAGTATTTCATGTTAAGTTTCACCTATTTTAATGTTGGTGTACATATTTTATTAGTTTATTTATTATTTTTATAAGTACGTTATTTGTATTACTTAGAGCTTTTAACATTGTTATGTGAATTCTATTGTTTTTTTTGTTAACAAAATTTAGGGTGTTTAGCGACGAAATTCAGTGATTTTTTTCTGTGCATAGTGGCATCACTGTAGCCAATGGTTTATGGTACCTAGTTTTGGCGGTGCAGCGGCGTTTTATGTCTGAGCAGCAATTTACAGCTTTTGCAATTTTAATTATTTGTAGTTTTTTGTGATTCTGCCGTGAGATTGAAAATTTCCAGATTAAATTTAAAAGCAGCTAAAGATTAAAATACAGTCAAAATGTTTTGGGGTAAGTAGCTGCCGGTAACCCTCAACCACGTGTTTTGTCAATCCACATTTCTTTTTAAAGTGTCTTGGTTTTATTTCTAATATTTCCCTTTTTTAATTTTACTTTGCAGAATAACAACATTACAACCACTTGACATTAAATATGTCTGATTGTCCATACATTTATAATATATAAATATATCTACTCAATATCACGACTTCCTACTACTAACTACGTACATGCTTTTGAATATTGTATATCTTTCTTTAAAAGCGTTTTCATTTCAACTTAGTCAATGATTTTAGGTCTAGTTGCCATTGCCTTTTCTAAACATTTCTATGGGAAACTTCAATCAGAAAGATGATAGTTGTGAAATTACATGCAATTTTAGGAAACTACTTAGTACCTAATTTCTGAAGGTTTCTAATTAAAAGATTGTATTGATAGATTGGGTGAATGAGTTTACTTTAATTAGGCTGTTCTAGTTGCTGTGGCAGTTATTTCAATTTAAAAATTGTCTAAAGGCACATAGCCAGCATGCAGGCTTTTACACATCTCGTTTTGGATATCTTGTTTAAAAAAATCCTCTCTAGAGTGGCAAGTCAGCAATTTACCCATTTTCAGTTATCCTGTACCTAGTTTTATTTCTTTTCTTAATAATCATATAAAAAACCCTTCCCTCTAAGTGATGTAGTTAAAAACCATCTCGATAATAGTTACCCCTTGACAAAAAAAGAGATTAGTTCTTATCTTAAAAATGTCTGATTTCAAATAAAACATCCTTAGTCTTAATGTTTATTCTTTCAAAAGTTTTGATGCATAGATAGACACACTCAGCACTATTCTTTTTCTGTCAGGGGTTAATAAAACAAAACTAGCTGACTGTTGAATGAGATTACATTTAGCTTTTTTCGATATTTCAATTCAACTTTTACAACTTGACATACCTACTTCAACTTTGTACAATGTTTATTGACAAGTTTAAACTAAATTAAAATGTAATTAAATGCCTTAATATTTAATTTGCTATAAATTTTGAAATCACAATCGCACAACTTGATTGACATGATTAAAATAATTACAGATTTGACTGCTATGTTGGTTGAGAGGCTAGAGTACACTCCTAACTGCTAGGCCCTGGTTCAATTCCTATCATTTGTGTGATGAATGTTTAGACGTCTGCATTTCTGGGTCTGAGTGTTCATTAAATGTATTCTGGTATTTATTTAAGTATTTCTATGTATTAGAATTGTTGACTAACATCCATAACACAAGCATATGGTTTTGCTTACTTTGGGGTTGGATTCAATTTGGTTAACTTGCCCAGTGATATTTGTTTTAGTTTCAGTTGTATTTGTATATTATTATTATTTTGCAAATATATATGTTATCTCAAGAGGTTTGTCAAAATTTTAATTTTAGTTGAACTTCTGATTTGAGCAATCATTACTGTTAATAATTAATTAAATTTCTTTTACAGGGTTAATCACTGAGCCTAACAAACGGTACACCCAGGTGGTGGAAAAACCCTTCCACATTTCTCAAGCTGCTATGGACATATCCACAGGAGATAATGATCCCTGTCAAGTTATGGTTGTAGTTGATGGTAAAAATTATCTTGTATGCACACTACAGAAGAATAAATGCATTCAAGTACCGTTGGATTTGTATTTCAAAGCCGGAGACTCAGTTTCTTTTTTGACAAATGGTAAGTATTTGAAGTATTGTTTTAAGAGAGTGCCGTGCAGTCAATTGTCTGGACTGATATTGTCACTTTACCTATTCCTGCTGCCATAGTTCAGTGCTCTCCTTTGTCATTTCTAATGTATCCAAATTTTAGCTAAAATATTACTAAATATTTAGCACAAATATATAATTTTGTGTATAAGATAAGAATATAGTAATTTACTTATTGATTTTGTTAATTCTTTTAGCATTTTGCCCAAAAATTACCAAAATTTTTATCACTTGGCTTTTTTTATCTGCAATAGCAGGTAGCTTGACACTATTTTGTCTGAAACAATAATAAAATAGATATCAATAGTAATAATATAGGTATTTATTAGGTAACTATTTTATGTCAATATAATTTGTAAAAAGAGTAACTTTTACTTCTTATCACAAAAATTACATGAAAGAGGCAATTTGA
Organism: Calephelis nemesis; assembly: GCA_002245505.1. Classification (NCBI taxonomy): domain Eukaryota; kingdom Metazoa; phylum Arthropoda; class Insecta; order Lepidoptera; family Riodinidae; genus Calephelis; species Calephelis nemesis. The sequence continues at coordinate 7,887 of NJDD01004184.1, forward strand.
GCATAGAAAAAAAAAATGTGTTCTAATATTTTTCTTTGGTGTTAATAATTTGTTTATTGTTGAGAAATAGAGTGTAAATATTATTTTATTCATTACAGTCGACTTTCGATAATTTGAAACTCGTTAATTTGAATCTCTCGATTGATTGAATTTTTTCCCCTGTCCCTTAAAAAATACTCGATAAATTGAATAAAATTAATATTAATTGGTCCCCTTGGTAATTTGAAGTTGAAGGAATAGTTTCACGCAATAATTTGAAGTCCGGGCTTCCATACTCTGTATAATTTGAAGTATGTAATTAATTGTCATCAGTTAAGTCATTTGTTTACAAAACATGTACAGACATGTCGATTCATAAGTGAGGCAAGGAGATGTCTTAGTAACCTACGCTTCTACGCCCTAAGAACCGACACAAGTGACGATTTCTTCGCAGCTCTCACCACTATCGAAAATTCATTAGACAATGATAGACTGAAATCGCTCACACAACAGAAAATTATGGACTACTTCAGTAAATAATAATCCTTTGTGAATAATTGTACGATTGTTTAAAATAATAAATCTCGAATCTTGATCAAACTCTTGATATTTTGAACTCTTGGTAATTTAAAATTTTTCCCTGGTCCCTTAAGATTCAACTTATCGAGAGTCGACTGTATATCTGTTTATAGCCTCTGTTTATAGCCTGAATTTTAAAATTCTGAGTTAAGTAGGTTGAATTTTTTTGCTAGGCTAAATTAAAGCAACATAAGTTTTCTTCCTTCTAAGAATCCAGTATGATTAACTTTATACTTTACTTTTACTAATATAAACTTTTTTTCAGGTAAATGCAATGTACATTTAACTGGTTACTTAGACCCTGAATTTGATGAAGAACCTTCTGATGATGAAGAGGAAGAGGAGGAGGAGGAAGAAGAAGCACCTGCACCAGCTAAAAATAAAAGGAAACTAGACAACAGCGTTGAAGATGCATCCAACAAAAAAGCAAAGGTTATTTCCTATTTATCATGTTAATCTATGGCAAGATGGGTGCTACATTTTCTGATAGTAAGTTGTCACTTAGGGCCACTAAGACAGTGATGGTGCATAGTTATAATCAAGTGCAAAAACCGACTCACAACTATTTGTTAGGTATCAAATGGAGATTTGATAAGTATTTATTGAAATATCACTAGAAGATAGTCGTTTTGAGTTATACTTAGTAATGCATATTTTTTTTTTACATTACCCAGCAAAAGAATTTATGCTTTACACAAAAATAAAAAGGTGGATTTCTTGACATTAAAAAAATCTGCTAGTCACAGTGACAGTACTAGTGACAAGAAACCTGTTATTTGACATTTCATGCAAATAAATATAGGACTTATGTATAGATATAGCCCCAAGACTAATGTTGACTAAAACCTGTAGTTAAATAAAGACTTAAATAAACTTTCTTGTTAATTTTTATAGCAAGCAAAGAAACCTAAGAAACAAGAAGCTGACAGCTCAGATTCTGATGATGATGAAGGTGCAGATCAACTGCAGAAGTTTCTAGATGGGGAGAGCATTGACACAGATGAAAATGATGAATCCTTCAAAGTAAATACCTCTGCTGAAGCTAGTGACAGGTAGATACATTTATAATATTATTTCTATATTTGTAAATGTTTCTTTTTCTTTTTTTTATACACTTGCTAAGTGTTACTAATACATTAAAAAGAGAAAACAGCTATGATAAACATTTCTTTTGTCTTTGATAAAAAAAAATAACCATTGTTTTTATAGCGAAGAAGACTCTGATGATGAAGAAGAAGCAGAGGAAGAAGGGGAAGAAGAAGGCGAGGATGATGATGATGATGATGAAGAATCAGAAAAAGCTGATACCTCTTTAGATACAAGTAAAGAAGAAGCCCAAGTTGATATGAGTAAACTGTCAAAGTCACAGAAACGCCGTCTAAAAAAGAAACTCCAAAAAGAGAAACAAGGCAAAGATCAACCTCAAACTAATGGAATTGAAAAAAAGGTAACTTGCTTAATGTTTATCATTAAACACTATAAAGGCTCAACATGAAATACATATTTATTTTGGAAGAAGCAATACAATTTGACATATTGAGGTAGTATTTATATTAAGTTATTATACTATTATTGAATAACTGGTTGCCCAGGTACCAAGTTATATTTTTTTATGAATAGTAGACTATATGTTTTTCTGGCGTATTAAACTGTATTTCTGTAAAGTTTCAACTAAATTTGGTTTGTAGTTTGTGTGTGTAAGAGTAACAGACATCTATTCATTCTCAGATTTGCATTTGTAATATGAGTATGATAATAATTATGTTGTTCCTTATCAATTTATATGTGCACAAATAAGTTCAGTAATAAATGAATATAAAAAATAAGAAAATGATTATTATGAAATAAACAATAAATAAATTACGAATCTGAGAATATAGTCTTCTTTCTTAAATATTTATTATAAAATTAAATTAAACTCCTACAAACTTAAGTTAGGTAATAAAAAAATAATAAGATTCTTACAAGTCTAGTGACATGTTCACAAATCGATTGCCCCAACCAATAGCATCTAATCTGTCAAATTTCGATTTATTTTAATAGAACCATTTAGAAAAGTGTATATGCAAAGAAATTACAAAGAAAAAATCACTGTGCATTTTTACTCATTTCATTATTACTCATTAGTCATTACTCATTTCACAAAGTCAAAACGGAACTTTAAATTACTTTTCTTCAAAAATTCTAAATACATATTCATAGGAACAGTTAATAGTTACGGTAGGTATGTCACAATAGCAAAATGTTTTTTTTTATTAAAAAATAGAACTACCCCCGTAAAAAAGGATTTGAATTGTTAGTCGCTCAAATGGTAGCCGTTAGAGAATTCATTGGCTTGAGACAAAAGGGAACAGGTTCAAGTCTGGGGCGAAGTTTATTCTTTTTCTAAAATTTGTATAAAATATATTGAATTAAGTATATTTATAGAATAAATTTTGACTATTCAAATATTAGGTAATTATATGCTGGTATTTCAGAAAGATAAGCAAAATGAACAAAAAGCAGAGAAAAAGAAGCCTGAAAAGAAAGAAGCACAAGAGGCTGGTGAGAAAAAGGAAAAGAAATCCCTAGCTGGTGGTGTTTTCATTGAAGATCTTAAAGTTGGTAATGGTCCAGTTGCAAAACCAGGAAAAGTTGTAATGGTAAGCTACTTTTATATTTCTTTTCCTTTACTACCTTTCAAATACTTCACTTGACTAGTGTTAGCATTGAAAATGCAATCCTTTTACAATCTTGTTCTAGTTTGAAAGATAAAATATCTGGTAACTTTACGCAAGACTCTTCATTAGCTTGCCACAGGTTGGATTAGATTAGACTATTAACATCTTTGGTGGCTAGAGGTGACATGTTTTTAACATAACCATAAGAAAATCCATATGCTAGTTAGTATCTATCATTAAACTCTGAATATTTTAGGTTTACTATGAAGGCAGACTAAAACAAAACAACAAGATGTTTGACAATTGCTTGAAAGGGCCCGGCTTCAAATTCAAATTGGGAGCAAAGGAAGTAATATCTGGATGGGATGTTGGTGTAGCCGGTATGAAAGTTGGTGGCAAGAGGAAGATTGTTTGTCCACCAGCTATGGCGTAAGTTTAATTTATAGCTCTACTAGCTTTTTACAAAATTTCATCCACTACATAGTTGATTTTCGAAAAACTTAGCCTAAATCTGAACTTGGGTGCATGCTTATCTAATTTCACCAAAATGGTTAGTGATTCAGCTGTCTAAGTGTAACAGACAGATTTTTGTATTTAATATTACTAGCGGCCCGCCCCAACTTCGCATGGATAAAAAAATATACATTTAAACCTTCCTCTTCAATCACTTTATTTATTTAAAAAAACCGCAAGAAAAACCGTTACGTAGTTTTAAAGATTTAAACATACAAAGGGGCAAATGAAGCGACTTTGTTTTAAACATAGTGATTATGATTTTCAACCAAATGTTCATCTCCCAAAGTTCTTTGGGGATTGGGGTCTTTAACTATAATATATGCATATTAAATGTGATCAAAATTGATATTTTTTATGGTAATTATATGTAGTGTGTTTCATTAGTATGGTAATTAGTATGGATAAATACTTGTACTAACCTATGATTGTGGTAATGCACCATTATAGTTTACTTTTAATTGAGTGGATAACTCGTGCTTGATATATTTCATCTTTGTCATTTAGACAGTAAAAAATGTGATTGAGATAATTAAGTTTTTCTAGATTTGTAGTAAATACCAGTAGCTCTAAATTGTATGTTCAGTGTTTCTTACTCAATTTTGCTTATCCATTGTATTTGATTGATATTGACAGTAAAAAATGTGAAAAAACATTGTACTGCAATATTAAACAATTTATGCTGTATACTAACTTACTTCTACTAACTAAAGCTACTGTATATTAACAGGCATTTATATAATGAACATCCATAATTATGTCTGTGTTTCCAGGAGTGGGTGTGTTTATTAAATTTGTTCTGGTATCTATTCAATATTTTTATGTAATAGTATTATTGACCTTTAACATGCATTTAATTGGTTTATTTTGGGGTTAGATCAAATTGTGTAATTTATCTCAAAATATTGATTTCTTAAGTGTAATAAAAAAAAGAACTCAAATGTAGTTACTGGAAACTATGTCTCATACATACAGTACATACTTTTTTAATGACATTGTAAGATTAGGATCTGTAATGTATTAAGTTCAGTTGATTCAAAAGAAATATGTCATTGTTTTAATCTAATATTTCTCTTGTTCAGGTATGGTGCTAAGGGATCTCCGCCTGTTATTCCACCAAATTCATCATTAGTGTTTGAAGTTGAATTGAAGAATGTTAAATAGATCATAACAATGTGAATGATTGTGTAAGTTGTTCTTTTGATGGAGATGAATGTTAAATTGTTGAAATTGTAAAGATAAGGATAAAATGGAGGATAAGTTTTAAACTTTTATTTTTTTATGCAAATTCATTAAACCATTGTTAGGTACCTGTTAGCGAAGACAAATTAAGGTCTAGCCATCTATAAGTTCCTTTTTTATTCATATGAAATTGCTATGTCTCTAGTAATTCCCGCATTTTGTGTGTTTATTATAATTTTTTAGGGAACAATAATTAAATCTGTAAATTAATCTTACAAATTTCTTGGCGTAAGCAATTGTCTCACAGTACTGCACTGCAGACATGCGTGAACATATTCCTTAGGAGGAGAATGTGACCCGAGGTCAACTTCCCCACTCTCCGCAAATATATCTGGTGTTGTGTGGCAATTGCTTTATGTCCACTTGTATTGATTTAACATAGTTTAAGACTTCATTTATACAATCCGTCTCATGACATAGAAGTATATTCCATTCTTTTATGCCATAATCTAGTTATATGGTCGAATAAGATTATTAAATAAAAGAATATACCACTCATTACATATTGTTTTATTTTAATTATCATAAAATTTTTATATACATCAGGAAATATAAATAACACTGGATATTTCTCAACAAAATCACATTAATTATAAAGAGCTCATAGGATTTTTTAGTAAAAGTGGGCATACTTCAAACATGAATACTGATGGGTGGAGGACGATGCATTTCTATCTGAAGTTATCATACACCAAACATCCTTTTCTAAAATAATTAATATGAAACAAGCTAGGTAATATAGCCTGCCTTCTCAGCAAGAGGGACAACATATTGTGTGTTTGTGTAGATTATTCCTCTTGAACTGTCAAAATTAGACAAGCTGTGCTAAAATGAGAATTAGAGCATCAAAGATTGATTTATGTAGCAAGCTTAACCAAGGTACGATAATGACTCCAAAACATATAGAACCTCATCAATCATGACTAGCTTGGTAGCACTCTCACTTAGTAGGTGGCAATAAATACTGACATATGTTATCACCTCTCCCCTCCAGATGTGCTGTAAAACACAAGTATCTTTATAACTTGAAATGAGCATAAATTGTGAGAATTGTTTATAGTATGCTTCATGTGGTTGGGAAGCTACTGCCAACCACAATTAATTCTCACAATTTATGTTTATTGCATATTATAAAGATACTTGTGTTTTACAGCACTTTAATTTTGTTAATTCACATTGACCAAGTGGCAAATGGTGGGTCAGTATTTATTGTGAATAATGTTTTGTTCGTTTTAGTTTACAAAAAAACACAAATATGATTTCATAGAACTAGATACGAAAAAATGATTTTTTTTTTCATTTTTCTTATTCTGTAGAACGAAAGATCGTTAAGAGAGCAGTATAGTCATAACGTTGGAACGCCACAGACGAATCAAAAATTAAAAGCAACTAAATATTTGACTGTAGTTGATGATGTCATTATTTTTTTACACGAGATAAATGGTTTATTCTTATCCCAATATGTGTAATTATTTTTATGAAAAGGGGTCTGCTTGTAATTGATGATCAAGAATGTATCAAATAACATGTAAAAGGAAATAAAAATAATATATATAAAAATATTCTTTTAATAATTAAATAACACGTCCCCGTGTTACAATTGGTAATTTATGTTTGTAATACATATTTTGTTATGTATTACATAACCCCACACCCCACATCGAAGAGTGAAATGTAATATTTGCAATGACCATGTTATGTTGCATTACCATTTTTAAAGCAGATCAATACTTGTCTTTCCAATATACCATTATGCATAATCATAGTTTTGAGATAAAATTTTTAAGATTAACTTAAATAAACATTGATAGTGCTGAAAAAGCAAAATCCTTAGCTAGCTAGGGCTAGATTTAGAGGTCTGGAGGTCACAGGGCAACAAAGGAGTGACCACCTGATACCAAATTTTTTTTCAAATAAATTGCAAATACAGTATTGTTTAGTCAAGTTTTCTATTTATAAATAAGAACAATATAATCATGTTTTACTAAGTACTATAGGTATAGGTAAACAGTAAAAAAACCATGGTGAAAGATGTTTACTAGTCCGAATTTAAAAGATTATGAAGTGTGGGAGTTTGTAGATGCACTAGTTGGCCTCTTTGAAATCTGGCCCTGAAGCTACTTTAAATAACGCGGAAGTGCTAATGATAAATAATGTGAATTGTATAAATTCTATGTGTATAAATGCAATGGAATGTCAACACCAATGATATTAAAACAGCTAATGAAAATATTGCACAATAATTCACTATCGTGTATTTGGAGTTGTTTCAAAATTAATCAGCTTTAATTCTTGTATTATTGTCTGCTATATCTGTAGACAAGGTATTGTCTTCTGTCGCTAAGGGTGTTTTATCCTCTGGAGTCGACGTTTTGTTATCTTGTCTTCGAAAAGCGCACACACCACCTTCACACTTGAAAGGAAATTCAGTTTTTACATTGCCATCAGCATCTTTCACTTGCCAAGGATTCCAAAATCGTAACACGTATGGTTGAATAAATTTATGCCATAAAAATATTAACAAAGGAACGATGAAACATGGTACACACACCATTTTGTTATTTGTTACGTACGAATCAAATTGAATTTTTTGTAATTGCTTTATTAGTTTGAAGTCACGTCGTAAAATATTTCCTGTTTCATAAAATTAAAATTCTATTATATTCTAATACCTAGGTATATTATAATGTTTTTAAGAATATCTCGTGACACTTGACAGTAACACTAACACTTGACACTTCGCTTTACCAGTGATGCCATCTCGCAAATAAAAATTGGATAGGTACCTAGATTTAATTTCAAAAGATAAAGCGTAGATTAAATCTATGACTGCGATTATACATTTGTCTCGTACTAAGAAATCGTACACAAAAGAGATAAAAATGGTGTCGTGCTAACAAAGGAAAAAAGGGCATGGTCCGTATGTCGCCGTGTCATTAATTAAAAATCAAGGGTTTCCATTTCCAAAATTTAAAATTGTTGCAATTTAACAAAAACTAGCTGTCCTGGCGAACTGCGTTCCACCCGGTCAGTTTGTATATTAGTTATAATTAAAATGTTTTTCCTAGTTTCCTAGCAGCTATTAATCTTTTCTTATCTTTTAACCGTTCCCTGGACTTGAACAAATAATTCAAAACTAAGATTAGCTAAATCGGTTCAGGCGTTCTCGAGTTTAGCGAGACTAACAAACAACAATTGATATTTTCATATTAGAATAGAATAACTCTTTACTGTGCACCAAAATACATTAACAATTAAAATGCACTAAAAAACATTAAGTTTAATTTTATTTTATTCTTCTTGGGGGTCATTGGCCAGAAGCGTGCACATCGCGATCCCTGCCAGTCCATTGGACTGCAATTCTGGCCCGAAAAAGTACCGCAGAGCAGGTTAGGGCGTTCGCTGGCGGCGACGCGTACCGATCCGCCCTCGTCGGTACGAAAAGAGGGAGATGCGGCGATGGGGGCCGCCACCCATCACGCCAGGCCCGTGCAGGCGAATCGAGGAGTGGAGAGTGTCAAATAGGCACGTGGAATGTGAGAGGGGGAATGGAAGCGAAGATGAATGAGTTGATTGATGTAACGGATGAGAGATGCCTGGATATACTGTGTGTAACAGAGACTAAGCGAAAGGGTAGTGATACTTTTGATCTCCCCGGTGGCGGGTTGGAGTATCTGGAGTATCACAGAGCGATCACGCCAGCGCTGGGGTAGGTATCATTTTATCGTCTCGCTTAGCCTCAGGCCTGAAAGAGTATGGTATGGTAGGTCCGAGACTGCTCTGGGTCCGTATTAAGCTAGGAGACACTCGAGTTTTTGTGGTAGCAACTTATGCTCCGGTCAACTCGTCGTCGACTCATGACCTGGAAAAGTTTTGGGATTCTGTAAGGGATGTTCTGGATATGTTTGAAGGAAATGAAAAAGTGATTATGTGTGATGACTTGAATGGTTGGGTGGGGACACGACGGACGGTTACGAGGCCGTTCTTGGACCCTATGGTGATAAGAGTGTGAATGATGCTGGTAAGCATATTGTAGATCTATGTGTGGAAAGAAATCTTCTTGTGTCTAACACAATGTATCAGCATAAGGACATACATACGTATACATGGAGAAGGAATGATCAAATGAGTATGATAGATTTGATTTTGGTCGATAGTCGTCTCCGGAAGTGTTTAATGGACACGAGAGCCTTCAGAGGCCCAACTCTTAATACGGACCACTACTTGGTTACTAGCCGGTTTAGGGGTCTGTTTAAGAAGTGGAGGCACTGGGAATACGTGTTCCATTTGGAGGGCTTGAAAGGATTAAGAAAGAAAAGTTGCAAGACCCGAGTGTAGGAAGCATGTATGAGAGTCAAGTCCAAGACAGGCTGAATAGTGTGTGCCTACCGGACTTAGACATGGATGACTGTTGGAATGTTTTGAAAGAGAGCATGGTTGATGGTGCGAAAGAGGTATGTGGGAGTGCAAAGATGCACAAGTCTATGAATGGTGACGCATGGTGGGATGAAGAGGTAAAAGCTTTCGTTGAAAGAAAGAAGGAAGCTTGGCTAGACTATGTAGCATGATTGCAGTCGAATGACAGTATGAAAGATTTGAAGAAAGAAATGTACCGTTGTTGCAAGAATATCACCAAACACTTAGTGAAAGAGAAGCGCGAGAGGGAAAGTATGAAACTAGAAGAGAGGTTGGCTAACAACTTCGAGATGAACACCAAACTCTTTTAGATTGAGGTGAAGAAGTCTTGGAGTTGTTCGTCTGCCTCCAGAACACTTTCAGACTCTTTTTGGATTCTTTGTAACAAATGTTGGAAGACCGGTAGAGTACCTGAAGACTGACGACGTGCGGTCATCGTGCCCTTGTATAAAGGCAAGGGTTCACGCATGGACTGTACAAGTTACAGGGCCATTAGTTTGATCAGTTTAGTATCAAAAGGCCGCCACCCATCACGCCAGCCCGTGCAGGCGAATCGAGGAGTGGAGAGTGCCAAATAGGCACGTGGAATGTGAGAGGGGGAATGGAAGCGAAGATGAATGAGTTGATTGATGTAATGGATGAGAG
>NJDD01004184.1:34147-56943 GCA_002245505.1 Calephelis nemesis
ATTTATGTATTAAACTAACACACTGTAAAAGTAATATATGTTATTTGCAGTTAAAAAAATATTTTTTTTCTTTATTACAATATTTATGGCAAGACTAGGTATTAGAAGCTAGCAGCTGCTAAAGTCAAGCGGTACGAAGTTCGCCGGGTCGGCTAGTTAATTTATATTTTGAGTACCAGAACAACACTTCGAATCCGATCGTACTCTAATCTTAATTCCTTCATGTGCTTCCACCTCCTAAATGTAGGTAATTTTTGGAGGTGGCATTTTTGAATTGATTTCTGCCAATCTCAGATTATCCTGAAAATTTTATTTTCCGATTTAGAACTTGGAATAATTCAATTATCAAATGATTAGTCCTATCGGTAATTTCAAACAGAATGATTACAAAAATTTTTTTTTTGTAAGACTGAAAAAAAAAACAATTTTTAAAAGTACTACTGAGTATTGGATTACTAAAGACATAATACACGTTATTCTTAACGGTTTCCATTTCACAAACTGGTTTCGCATGTTTAAGCATCTTAAGAATTGAAACAAAAATAATAAATTATTATTGACAGGCTTTAAAAATTACTCACGTTCTCATTTTTTAGTGCTTCTAATATTTGATTAACAGTATTAAAACCGAATTCCAAAAAGCCACATCCAGGCTTTTTGTAACCTCAAATCAGGACTTTTTATTGTATTGGCTAATTTTCACTATTTTGTAACGTTTGAAAGCTTGTAATTTCCCCTTTATCACATTTGATTAAAATCCGAAAATTGGTTTTTGAGTTATACATAATAATGCCTTGTATTAATCTATACCTCTATTTAACTATCTATCTAACCTCGACGGTGTTGTTATGAAATTTAATTAAGTAGGTAGTTTTTTTTGGTGAGCATAAAAGTATTTTTAACTAGCTTCCGCCCGCGACTTCGGCGGATGTCGATCTTCGCGTGAAAAATTTATATTTTTTTCTACTTATTTTTTCAGAATAAAAAGTATTCCATTTTATGCCCAGGATAATAAGGTATAATTATACCAAGTTTCATCGAAATCGAACCGTTAGTTTTCACGTGATGCCTGAACATACAGACAGACAGACAAAAAAAAATTTAATCACATATTTGGGTTTGGTATCAATCCAGTAACATTTCCTGCTATTTATTTTTTCAATATTTTCAATCTACAGAATTGACCCTTCTACAGATTTATTATATGTATAGATGTTTTTTTTAATATATTCACAATTCGTATGACTTAGAATTTTGAAGTCAGAGCTAAAATTCCTTAAGATGGAATTGGTTTTGCAATGTTGACAATAACTGACAGGCGATATTGTCAAGTTTGATACTGCTGAGCAAAGAATATAAATACTCTTTAACAAGAGCTGCTGAGATTACCTATTCGAGTTTCATTTGACGATGTACTTAGTTGGGTCGTGAGTTGTTTAATATTACATAATAACTATATTTTTTCCATTTTTGAAATAGGTTGGTTTTCCAAAAATTGCTTATTCATAGTTGGAAAAGGCTTTGTCTAAATCAGTAACATACCTATCATGATAATTAAAAATAAAATCTATAAACTAACCTATAAACGGGTGCACAAATAATATGTTATAAAATAATTAACTGCAGTAAAACTGCAAAAACCGACTTCAACTATTTCATTTGGTACCACGTCGCGATTTGATATTTTTTTTCAAAAGATAGCAAATGAATCCGAAATGGTCGCACAAAAATTTTATCAACATCCTACCAGTAGATTTTGAGTTACGCTTGATGAGGTCGTCAAGATAGGTGGAAAATTTATGCGTTATTATGTTTAATTCAAAAACCACTAGTCGGATCACGATAAAATTAATATGGGACCACCTCGGAAACATGACATATTTTCCTAAAGTCCATTAAAATCGGTTGGCTATTGACGGAGTTAACGTGTAACAAATATACAAAAAAAACAGTCAAATTAAGGCAAACCTCCTTTTTGGAATCGGTTAATAGTCGAGAGGTGTAACTAGTCAAAATATCTCACACCATATTTTTAAATAAGGATAAAAAAAATAAGGATTCAGGAATATAATGCTCCTAGTAAAACCAGATTGTTTTATACATTTGGATGTACGATTTTAGGATCCGTTATCTTCTCTTTCACAAACGAAAAAAATTCAGAAATGACTATAAAACTCAGATCAAAGCTTTTCCGTCCTACGCATTGTTCCTATTTCTATGATCCTACGTGACACCCATAATTTTATAATAACCATTCATTTTATATATTACAAACATGTTCGAAATACAAAAACAGAAAACATATTACGCATACGAACAAATAATTACGCAGGTGTCGCACAGTTTTAAAATAAAAACAAGACTCACGCGTCTATTGGTGGATTTAGAAAATATTTCGCCACATAATATGCGAGCCACTGAACAACAAAAACTGTGTACGTAAAGTACTAGATCCGTAATGTACTTACATAAAACACTTATCGGTGAGACTGAGATAAGTATTTGTTAAAGGGTGACCATGTTATTGGTATATTATTATCTATAATCTATACGTATAATAAAAGTGATCAAATTTTAAAAAATGTGAGATTTGTATAATAGAGATTGAATGTTGACATAGGTGCATGCGAATAAAATAGGACAGCAGAATATATTTTTAATATTTTCGTCTGTTTGTATCGGGACCGCCATTCACGCTTAACAATTCATTACCGTACAGGCCAATTTTATATAAGTATGCTTTTTTTGTAGTATTCGACAGTTTCCACCATCCTGTAGTTTTTCAAAGTTATAAATTTTGTAGTATAAAATAAATGTGAAAATTGCAGACACAACAACCACCGTAGAGTCCGATTTTATTTCGATATTCTTTTTCTTTTGTAGTAGGTATTTGACAATTTCCATCATCCCGTAACTTTTCTAAATTATACATTTTGTAGTAGATATAAAATAAATGTTGAAATTGCAGACTTATCAATAATTTGTATAAAGGAACCAAACAAATTGAAATCAAGATCGTAGAGAAATATTTAAACGTACAGGAGTAGGATTTGCAATAAGTTCCAAACATAACAGTGTTATGAACAAAGTCACTGTGAGGGTACTGCTAGTATTTTAATTAAATGTAATACCTATTAACTGCTCTCTCTCCGGCTCTATCATCATAAACAAAAATTAATGCTATAAAATCCTTTGTGACGTGAAATTAATACAAGCAAACATACTAAGCATTCGTTACAGCAGTGATATACTACGTACTAGTACATCAGTGATGTTTTCTTTTAAAGATCCTACAACATGAACGAGTTTGACCTGCAGCAACAGGGCAATGACACTACCAAATCATCCACCTCAGTCCTCAATGAACCAAACAATAAACTTTGCCTTGACCGCCTCGTTTGTCAAGAGGTTGGAGTATATAATTTTTTTTACCGACCAACCGCAAGACTCGGGTTCCATTCCCGGTGGGGTTGTGTGACAAACATAAATATATGTGTTGTGATGTTTGTGTTTCTGTAATCTATAAATATCGTTGACTAAGGCCCATAATACAATATAATTTGCTTACTTTGGGGTATACGGTTTTCCCCCATGTTGGTCCGGGCTCCTTCGCAGAGTAGACCATCTGCCTCCCTGCCAGGCAGCTCGTAAAAGGCGAGCATGTGCTTAACGTCACAAACATCGTGATACCCTACTAGGTGGTAGAGTTTCGCACCGACTCGCCCGAATTAGTACCGCCGCCTTACCTATTCCTGCCATTCCACTATAGTCTGATGCTTGCCGTTGACGTGTTCCAGTTCGAAGGGTAATGTAGCCGGTAAAACTACTTTTGCTCGAGGACTAACACCCCGGCCTCAGGTTGGCAAAGCACTATTATCACCTTTGCTTTGGTGTCTCTAGGCGGCGTGAATTCCTTACAATCTGGAAATCCGTCTGCGCAAACAAGCTTCCACTATCATAAAAAAAATAATCTGTAATTTGTCCAGGGACACTGGTCCAGAAATTTTGCTGCCGTTTTTTAGCCCTTCTCTGTACCCTATAGCCTCAGGAAAATCGTTAAGTAATCTTACACCTTAAGCATTGCAATTCCTTGGTTCGTACTAGTTTATACGAAGCGGACAAGCCAATCTTTTTCGTGATGAACGATGATAAGCAATACACGCTATTTGTAGCAACCTAAGATGTTAATAGCGCGTTTCCAAACCTAAGTTTACCGGCTATCTTATCGGAATACCATAATCCAACGTCATAAGATTATTCTACTCGTGGGTGATGTGACCTTCCTATCCTTAAATCTGAATAAATTACCTAAGCCAAAGATCATTGGAGAACTAGGATGATCACCTTTATTAGAGGTTTAGTTGTTATGTTTACTTATAATATGTATGTATTCGTTATCATAACAGCTCATAATTAGCACCCTATAATGTATAGCACAAAATATTTTCACTAAATGGCTAAAAAAGAAGCTTCCTCTTTCATGAATCAATGACAAATTAAAAGTAGAAACAACTTAATAAAGAATTAGCTTCAAAACAAAAATATGGTACAAAAACAGTATAGTACATAGTAAAATTTAAAAGTAAATATGTATAACACACCATTACCACCTTTGATATTTATAGAGAATGTGTATTGAGATAAACACGCTTTCATTATCATTATAAAATTTGTCTGCTTGTTTGTCTTCTTTCCTCGTAAAAATAATCCCAATATAACAATAATCAAAACTGGTCACCCTGGATTTATCGGGTCTCCATATTTACGACATATTTATTCGTATGTAAACTGAGTCTTAATAGCGCTAGTCCAAAGATAGTGGCACGAACTAATAATCTTATCGGCAGTCAATTAAAAAACATAAATTTACCCATTTGAATATGGAATGACTAATGAATTAGTAAATACTTATCTTTAAACCCTTTTTATCAAACGATTATTTCTACTTAGTGGCCTAGTTGTTCAGGGTCAAAATCCTATTATATACCTAAAATTTTTAATTATTGTTTGTGTAAAAATAAGTGAAAATGACAATAAAAGGATTCTTATTCATCGTGGATTGGTCAAGCTTTACCCTTACATTATATCGAGATTTTTAAACTAGGACTAGAGATGTAAAATATCTTTATGTATCAACAGTACTCTAAATTTTAGGAAAATTAAATAGTGGAGCGAACAGACATTATCCTAAATATGACTGTCTAGCCAGCCAATAACTAACGCGACTTAAAAAGAAAAAGCAACAATTGTCGTTACGGTAAAGCGTGATGCGACGGTCAATAGAAATGGGGATTCATTTGTACATACAAGCAATGGTATATAAAAATATACCAATATTTTTTTGAATGAACATGACTTTGTACAAAGATGAATCTCAGCTCATTAGACGGAAGTAAACAAGACCTTGGAGATAAAGCATACAAATGTAGATGTTATCATCTCAAAGATTGCTGTTGTATTGATAGTTCTTGTGTATTTGACGAGAAAATTAAGAAAATAAGTAAGTAAGTAAGTAAATAATAAGTAAATATAAAGCATACTAAGTAGAAAGGGTTCACTATTTACTCAAGGTTTTTAAATTATCCAGTCTTTAGGATTTAGAGAAATAAAAGAAGGAGCAAAGAAGGATCTTGAGTTCAAGCAGGAATTGTCTGCTGAATATGGAATATAGGTACCTTGCCGTATATCCGAATCATGGTCAGTTTTTGTAAGCATAGGGATTGACAATCCTATAGCCTGCAAAGGGAAATAATCTTGTTATGTTATAAATGGATTCGTTTCCGCCGGCCTATCTCATACCTAATTGCCATATTTATCCTGTCCACAGATATGTTATTGGCAAGCGGTAACATAAAAACGGATCAAAATATCAATCTTGGACAGCAAGTTTTGGATTAGGATTGGTTATTAATATTGGCCGTTAGACATCTTTAGTATCGATAAGCGAGATGGGTGTGAACAGGGTCCGTACCATCATTCGTCTGCTTGATTACCTTCATAAAACATAAACAAAATGGAGTTGGTTTTAGCTTCAAAACATCTTTTAATTTGATGATCCTTAGATTAAGCTAATTGGGCATGAGTAAATATTTTTTTAGAGTTGTAAAGCGACATTTTTATGGCAAAAGACAGCGAGCAAGCGTGCTGCTTTACTTATGATAAGGAATATCCACTGACTATAGACACCAAATGATGCTGTAGGTGCATCGCTGTTCTGTGGGGTGATTCACCAGCTCGACCCAAGAGACACTTGTGTTTACTTGGTGAAACTTAAAATTATTATCACTTATTATGTCGTTGTCTCTTGGTCGAATTGGTGAATCACCAAACTGTGACTGGGTAGTTAGGCCAATTGTTGTGCAAGTCTACCGGCTACCCTACCCTCCGGACCGGTACATGACATTGTCACTATGGCTGGAATAGGTAAGACGGTCGATCCCTACCTGGGCAAGCTGTTATACAGCACGCTACCAGAACTGGTTTTGTTGGCAATTACTCGTTCCGCCGGTTCTCGTCTCTTACGAGCTGCCAAGCAAGAAGCAGAATTTTTCTACAGTTTAAGAGTGAATGTTATCCATAACCTAAATCGTATTCTTTTTCCAGACTATTTCCGCGAAATACGACGGCTTTAAAGTGCGTTGTGCCAAAATGTCGATGACTCGTTGCGTCACCTGCCTCTACCTTGGTCGTGGTTGTTGGTTTTATCTACAAAAATTCTAAACAGCAAATAATACGGCTTTGCTATTTTCAAGATCTAAGGAGTGGAAGGCCACTTCTACGTTTTACTGTTGTTTTTATTTACAGTTTCTAAATAGTGTGACGTTTCTTCAATTCATTTGAAAGCTTAGAACTTTTAATCTACGCAGTAGAACGTTTCAGTTCTCAATAAAAGACAGAATTATTCAAGAGAAACGCTTTTATTAAATACGCATGCTAAAGTTATAAAGACATTTTCGCCTACATTGAAAACGATGGTTAAACCTTACGAGGAGAGAAATTTGACTCCTAAAAAGTACTTGGTTTACTAGTCGATTCACGCCTTGACAATTATTTAATATTTAAATTTAGTCATATAAAAAAACTAAATTTTTAGTAAAGCTTACAGGAAAAAACTATCTCTATTTATACATCCTATTCCCTTTTAATGTTTATTTAGACAAAGCTTTTGTTATATCTAATTATCGCAAATCTATCTCTGTCTCTCTCCATTATCTCTGTTCAGATTCATGGTGTGTAAAAGTTTTGTTATTTAAGAGTTATAATATACATATATTTACACCAAGTCCCTTAAGGGGTAGGCCGAGGATATCGAGTACTAAATATCACGATCCTTGCCTGCCTTGCTTCCTCCATATTCACTAAACTATATGATTATGTTAAAAGTTAGAGAATACGTAGTATTAATGAGGTAATAATTACTAGGTAACATAATATTTTTAAGCGCAGTGAAACTGCAAAAAATCAACTCCCAACTATTACATTTTACGAATTGACTGCAATTTTCTAATTATCAAAAGATATCTAACGATTTCGACCTGACTGCATGAGGACCCGGGTTCGATTCCAGGGTCAGGAAACAAAAAGAAATTTTGGTTTTTCCAATTTTGAGAGGTTGGATATGTGCCCAGTTGGCGATAGGCTTGCCACCTATCACATTGTGGTACTTAGTGTCTTCGGCTAGTCGTGGGTGCTCTGGTTGTGCCCCTGCCTTCCTCTTCGAGGATGTGGTGAAGATACTTTTAAAAATGTACATTAGTTATAACTTAAAAGTCACATGTCGAATCACCATAAAATAATTATTATGTAACCACCTTGGACTAATGACTTACACTAAAAAAAAAACCTTAAAAATCGGTTCAGTATTGACCGAATCGTGTAAAAAAGTACTTATAAAGAGAAATTGAGAAAAGCTTTAAAACAGTTTGGCGGCACGTTCAAAACAATAAAAATAATAATGCTATGTTTTTTATTTACCTAAATTAGATGACACTAGTTGCCTTAAATCTGAATACCTTTAGACTTTCACATTAAACGGGTTATACATACCAATTTGTCAAGTGTCATGTGTCAATTTAAGTAAACTTCATACAAAATTCGGGATCGCTATGTACCTATCTATGGAAATCCTGCCTCTTATTACGAAGTATTTATATAATCTTGGCTTTAAAAATCGGTTGAGTACTGACCGAGGCATGCAACAAAAAAAACAAATAAATTGAGAGCCTTCTCTGTTTTGTATGTTAAAAATAAATAAGAAAAACAGATAAAAACCTTAAAAACGCGGCGCGAAAGTTTTGACTTATATCTTCTTTTTCTGATATAATCATCTTCTGGGGCCATTGCACTATACATTATTAAATAAGAAAACCTACTGGTTGGTTGTGCAACATACTATGTTTCAATTCTCTCGGTCAACACACTTGTATTGTTAAAAGTGTTTACTTGTCAATTTAAATACGTGCTGTTGATATTGTTTTGGCAGATATTTGCAACGCAAGTACTTTGTTAGTATGACATATATTTTAGTTTCGTAATGAAGAAACTAATTATCCATATATTAATATGTATAGAGAAAACATTATAACGTTTTATATGGTTAGTACACACACGGGATTATTTTAAGCACATTTAAAATTCAAAATAATGATAATGTAATAATTGTTTTGAAATCGGTTCGAATAGTGATCGAAGACTAATCACTACAAAGTATAAAACAAAGTCGCTTCCTCTGTCCCTATGTCCCTTTGTATGCTTAAATCTTTAAAACTACTCAACGGATTTTGATACGGTTTTTTTTAATAGATAAATTGATTAAAGAGGAAGGTTAATGTGTATATTTCATAAGCGGGGGTGGGCCCCTAGTTAATTATATAACTCAAGAACCAGAGGCCGGATTTTGATCTTATTATTAATGACAATCGAAAAGGCTTTTAGAGGCTTTGATATCACACTGTCAACATTCTATAATATTATTGAGCTTATATTGTCATACCCAGTTGTTGTGGTGTTTTTCTTGTTTTTATGTATAACCTTAATTAGATCATGCTCACCTTCTGGTGTCAAAAATCTGTATCTGTCTATCTACTATTAATTTGAAAGTTGGCAAAACATGCGTCAGTTTCAAAAACTTTACTTTGACTCTGTTTATTATTTAAAAATTAATCCCTATTTCACAGACAAATGCGAATGTGAATGGATGCACATCCATGTACTCGAGACTTAAGTTGACATTCTACCATCAAATCGCTCGGGTTTTATCCAAGGGTCGTGTCAAAAGTATTTGAAAAGAGTAATTAATGTGGAGCTGTTGAGAAGGTCTGCAAGGATCGTTACATTTGGTACTCGATATTCTCTTCCAACCCAGTAAGGGACTCGGCGTGAAGATATGAATATAAAAAATAAAATACTCTTCGTATACTTAAGTTACAATGATATATGTTACCGCTGACTCAATGCGTAGCATACATTTGCCACTCGATACTCTCTTCCAACTTAGTAAGGGACTCAGCGTGAAGATATGAATGTAAGAAATAAGATACTCCTCGTGTACTTCAGTTACAATGATATATACGAGTATTACCGCTGATTCAATGCTTACCATACCTAAATGACGTCAAGAAATAAGTTTCCAATTCATAAATAGGTAGCTGCTGCCCGCGACTTCGTATTCCTGTAAAAGTACTTTTCGTGATAAGTGACGAGTACAGTTTTCCCGCAGTAAAAGGTAACCCAAATGTTGTCCCAGGTTATAAGCTACGACTACACAAAATTGGGTAAAAATCATTTAAGTTGTATTTGGTGAAAGGCAAACTGACAACCCGAAACCGTTAAAAAATTAATACTATAATTTTTATAATTGGGTACTGTATTTTTTTTATAAAATATGTAACAATTGTTTTTAAAAAAACTCATGCACAGATTTAGTTTTTTGACTATTAGGTATAGTATATCTACCTATAGATTATTAGTACCAATCGTTCATACCAGCGGTTTTGCCCATCAATCTTTGAATCTATCTTATGACCGTTGTACATTGTCCGAGGAGTTAGGCCAACATGTCAACGTACTACAAAGAAGGTCTACAAGTTTGGCCAGTCCATTGGACTATGTGTAGTACAGCCATTATCTTGGCGCTGTCAATGTACTCATAGAAGATATTGGATGTTTTTTTTATTTCTCTTATAAATTTTTAAATGGTTTCTTTTTAATTTCACTTAAACGATCGCATGTGTGGGTGTGGCCTTTTTTATTTTTGTGACAATAAAGCCTATTACACATTTCAAACCTACACAAACAGAGCCAAACACCCTAACTACACGTTTGCGTTTGTGATGGTTTGTAGAGTTTGGCAAGTCTGTTTTACCAGTATTTGGTTTCTAATCGAACGAGTAGCGCGATAATTTTAAATGTCTTTTTTGACAGTACATTAAGGTAATAATAGGAGTAATGCATCGCGCACGCCTCTCACCCGCTTTTACTACTACGGGTGCGTGGCGGGCGCGTGACGGGCGCGTGACGGGCGCGTGGCGTGGGCGAATTGATTTGGTTAAAGCAATTTGAGAATATTGGTGTGAAAGTAGGGCTCAAATTATGTCGAAAAAAAAAACAAAGCGTGTTCGACGCGGGTGATGGCGAGCGTGTCGTGCGCTTGGCATGTGTCGTCTGAACGCAGCCTAAATCAACAAATAAAACATTACCCACTCTACCATGCATTTGACACACACAAACAAATATATTGATGATGAAGATAAAAGATCACATATAGCGCACTAACTATTCATAAAGCTTAGTAGTTGGTCTTGAGAAATGAAGATGGCGTACTTATCAAGAAGATATTAAAATTTATTATGGCCGAATTTCGACCAATGGGCGACCACTAGTTCCAAATAAACACGTCAAATCATTAAATGTGGAACATAATGGGGTAATTTCATATTATCTAACGAATACAATAGACATTATTATGGATATTTATTTGGGTAATATCGTAATTAAGATACGGTGAATTAGCGATTGTATCATTAACGACTAATTAGTTTTGGTGTTATCTGAAACGACAAAACTAGGATTTGGAAAATCGATTTGGAACACTCGACCAGATGTTTGCGGTTTTTTATTACTGATAGATACTAATATTTACTAGTAAAGTAAAGAAGATATTGAAGTTCGAAATGTATATTTTTTTAACGTCGGGTTAAGTCTACCCAAGCCGCGACGGATGTAGCAGAAATTAATAAACAAGAAATCAATAAACTGGTTGAAATTTCCACCAGCGTAGACAATTTGCTCTATGCATATAATACTTAATCTATCACCGGATCGGAACGCGGCTTCACACTGAAAAGATCCAGCAAGAAACTCAGCGGGCTTGTATTCAAAATAAGAGAAGTCCTAACGTACAGAAGACGCACTTGTATACAAAACGCATGAAAACTTGAATTGTAAGATTGGTATCAAAAGCTTGATATTGCATTGAGCAAAAACACCCGACTTACTTACAAATTCATTCATGTCCTCAGATTAATCCAAAAATATTTTATTGGTCTGCCGTCTGAGTGGATGTAAATCAAAATTGAAACCTGAAACGACAAATACAAAGCACATCAAGCGCTGAGCGTTGTTAAAAAAATCCTTTCTTCACTTTCAATTCTTTCACTTTCCAAGCCATATAATTTTATTATATATTGTTTCTTAATAAGATATATACAATGCATGTATTACCGACCCGATACTGCATCAAATCTGCAGATATCAGCGACCCACTTATCTTAAATATTTTTCATTTGTTGATTCTTTAAAAATATTTAAGATATTTATTGTGACTTAGCTGTAACCCGCGGCTTTGCTCGCGTGACAGTTAATAAATTTGCTGATTATACCTAGCCCATTAATAAGAACTTTCATTAAACTTTCTACCCCTATTTCACTCCCTTTAAGGTAGAATTCTCAGATACGCATAAATACGTATTTACTCAGGTTTAGTAAATAACCCAAACACATTTCATGTCTCTAACTTAAAAAAATACGATCTTCCATACAAACTTTCAACCCCTATTTCACTCCCTTAGGGGTGGAATTTCCGAAATTCCGTCTTTAACCGGTAAATACTCAATAAAAAGGCCCTACTCACCAAATTTCATGGCTGTAACTCTAACAGTTTTTGCTCGGCGATGATGAAGCAGTCAGTCAGGACATGTTTTTTTATAAGTATAGATAAAGCGTCCGTGTTTAGAGCATAAATCTTTCTAAAGAAGATACATATGAAAATTAGGTAGTTAAAGTCGGCGATGCCTGCAGATGCCATGGGGAAATAGCTGCACTAACCTTAACCTTTCTTTATGGTATCGAATAAATAAACCAAGCTGCCAAATTTCCTGTTATTAAGAAATCTAAATACGAGTATATTTGGCTTATAATTGCGATGGCGATGAACTTTGGCTCCCTTTTTATGAAAATTGCGCGGACGCAGGAGCACAAAATTTGGCACACTTATAGTTTATGTGTAGAAGAAGTGCAGAACGCTAATATTTTTCAATTATATTGCTTATAAAGTACATTAAATCAATAAATAAAACATTACCCACACTACCATTGACAAACACAAACAAACATATTAATGATAACGATAAAAGATCACAGATGGAGTACTAAAAAGTTTGGAAACAAAGTAGTTGGTCTTAAAAAATGAAGATGGCGTTCTTATAAACAAGATATTAAAATTTATTACGGTCGAATTTCGACTAACGGGCGACCTAGGGCGTACATGATTTAAATACGCGAAACGCGGCTAACGTGCCTGTTAACAGCCGACTGTTGTCAACCCTGACGTAAGACTCTTCAAGAGGTACGCTACTTGAACGTACCCAAACTGCAAATAGAAACCGTCCCTGCCTGCAGTCAGGTTGAGTGTTCGCCACAGACACCATCTGCTGACAGAGACGCGTACTGCGTACAGGACGAGCGAGCAACGTGTCGTTAGCACGAGCTGCCACGCTTTTCAATAACATGCTGACTCAGATACCAGACGTGGATATATTTGCAAATAATTTGTCATCGATTAATTAATCAACAGCTATAAAATATCTTTGTTTCAACTGTTAATTGTTATGTTACATTATATTTGTATAGAGTAATTAAACTTGTTTCTGGGGTTTTACCAGCATTGTTTGTTAAATGGTCTCTGAGTTTTTCCGAGTTTCCAGTGTAGAAAAGACCAGCCTTTCTTGCCTGCCCTGCCGTCCTACCAGGCAGCGTGAGAGGCGATCACAGCTTAAATAGTTCATTACCAACAAGGCCACTGGTGGTAGAGAACTGTGCAACTCATCCGGATAGGGAGTCATCGCCTTACCTATTCATGGTGATGCTTTGGTCCGGAAGAGGGTAGCCGTTAGACTTGCATAATAGGCCTAATATCCTGGCAACAGGACAGTGAGATACCTAAAGCGTACATGGTTTCCGTTGGCCACAAACCCTACCATTGAAAGAGATGTGTTCTACTTGGCCGAATTCTCACATAAAACATAATCAACTAGACTATAGTTACTATTTAGTATTTAGTGCTCGCCGTTGTCATCTTCTGTGCGAAGAGTAGCGGCAGACGTTCTAAGAAAACAGTGTTTGAACTCATACATATAGCAAAAAACCAATTGGACTTGCTTATATTGCACAAAAGATTCGGTGCTTCTCTTCATTCAAATAGCGTATTAGTAGTATTGGTAGTTCTAACGTAGCGTAAGACCCGGTCATAAGATAGCAACGCACCAGTTACATCTATAGTGTTTGTCGGCGACGGTTGTTTAATACCACCAAGAGAGTCACCTACTTTTTAACCAACTTTGAAAGGAGGAGGTTATGTATTCGATTCATATATTTTTTATGTATGTTAATCGCTTACTCCATCATTTATATTTTTTTTTATTTAAAAGAACTGAGGTGGTTTAGATATAGGAAAATACTTAATTTTTGTGCACGTAGACGATAGATTAGATAGATAGATTTTTGCTTTGATATTTATTTTTTAAAATGATTCCGTTATGATTCTATATAATTATTATAAACATCCTACTAGTATTTTTTGAGTTATACTACTTAATAAAGCATAAGATCTAGTTTACACACTCGGTTCTCGGTTAAAATTAGAAATGCATTACAATTATTTTATAACTATAACTAAAAAACATTTAGTCGGATCATGATAAAATTAAAATGGGAGTAAAATTTATTATAATAAGCATTAAAATCATGACCTATTTTTCTAGAAAAGAGAGATCATGATTTTTAGATAGAGGATTAGATTTCCAACAAAATCGATTCGCTATTAGCCGAGTAATCGCGAAATAAACATACATAGGCTTACCGTCACTAACACCATGACATCCTACCAGGTGGTAGACTTTCGCAGCGACTCGCCGGGATTGGTACCACCGCCTTACCTATTTCTGTCGCCATAACATCCAATGATTGTCGTTGACGTGTTCCAGTTCGGAGGGTAAGGTAGCTGGTAAACTTACTTTTGGTCGAGGCCTACCATTCCAGCCTCAGGTTGGCAATGCACCATTACCACCTTTAGTATCTCTAGGCTCCGTGAATTTGTTACCATGCGGAAATCCGTCTGATTGTTTGCCTTACATTATCATAAAAAAATACAATAAAAACAGTCGAATTCAGAACCTCCTTCTATTTTGAATCGGTTAAAAACAAGACGTCATGCCCTTGATACTAACGTAGTAACTTACAAAGTCCTTTTAATTTTCATTACACAGAGCGCGTACGTATAAACTGGTTCGGTAATAAGACATTCGAACAAGTGTACGATAACAAAGTTAGTCTGACGCTTCCTCAATCCTCACACGTGTCCCTGAAGAATCATTTAAATGATACTAGCCTACACCCGTGAATTCGCCTGCATAGCATAGAATATTTTTTTGATGAATTAGACAGGGAAAGAGCACTCGGTTCTCTTGGTGGTAAGAGACAACCATGGCCTATAGACGCATGTGCTGTGGTCGGAGTGTTAGGCATATGTCTACCAGACCAGAATTTGACACTGTCATCATGGAAGATAAAAATAGGTAAGCAGTGCAGCAATTTGTCCTAAATCGGGCAAATTGCTGCACAGCACTCTCTCGCCAGTGGTTCTGTTGGTAATGACCCATTAAACCTATGCTTGTCTCTTATACGCTTCGTAGTACAGAGATAGGTGATCTTTCCTAGTTCCTACACAGGGGATCCGGGCCATCATGGAGAAAGTATCTAATTGTTAATAAAAAAGTGCTTCTAATTGATGGTTTTCCTCTTTAGGGATGGCCGATACGATTTCGTAATGTCGAGACATGTTTAACGGCCAATATTAATAATCAATCCTAATCCAAAACTTGCTGTCCAAGATTGATATTTTGATCCATTTTTATGTTACCGCTTGCCAATAACATATCTGTGGCAATGGCAAAAGGCAATTAAGTATGGGATAGGCCGGCGGATACGCAGCTATCTAGATTGCTTGAAATCTATTAGATTAAGATACATTATTAACATTGGCCGTAAATATCCTACAGGCTTTTGCCCGCGGCTTCACAGACATTCAATTCGGAGTATTCCCCTTTTGGAATATCTAAACTCATATGCTAGATTTTTACATATTTATTTACTTTTTACAATTATTTCCTTTTATGCAAAGTGCAGACATAAGATGGGGCTCCTCTATGGGCAGCCCTAATTAGTTTGAACCCCACCTGCAACACTGAAATTTTTCGAGGGTCAGATCAAAAATATTCGAGGTCCCGAAGCCACGGCGTTTTATAAAAAAAAGCGGTGCAAGGTATACCCTGGCAATGCCAGCCCTTTCGCTACAAGCATTATTTTGGTCGCGTGTAATTTTAAATGTGATTAGTTCTAAAGTGCTAATTTAAATTAAATAAAGTTTAGAGCGATTTTGATCTTCATAAAATGACATGAAGTACTTATGGCAATAAGGATCAATACTGATTAGGAGAAATATGCTTTTAAAAATAAGGTGCTTTTTAATCGTATTTTCAGAGATAAAAATGGTTACCGTGAGGCAATCCTAAGAATATATACATATATACTATATTATATAGTATATCCTATATAGTATACTATAGTATTAAGTATAGTACGTTATATATACTATATAGACAGCGGAAAGCAACTTTATTTTACACTAGGTATGTATTGATAAGTAGATAGGTATTTAACATAATGTTCGAACCATATTATGGTATTCAAAATAATAAACTACGAATAACACACTTTCGCATATTCCGCATATTAATTGAAAAGCATTCGATACTGTTACAATATGTCGATAAAAATTAATAGCTTAGATAACTGTGTATCGGACAAATTAATTAGAAACAGATACCCTACGATAGGTACATCGACAATTACAAATTATTGCGCATCTCTACTATTTGACTAATTTGATAAAATTTGGGTGATTTTAGGTTTGACCATATCGTTTGATAGTCAAATCTCGAAAAAACTATCTAATCCTTGGTTTTCACTAATGCCTATTACTAGAAACTAAAACGACAAACAGACAAAAATAAAAAAGATTGTTACCTAGGGTTTTTGTCAGGAATATATTTAATGTATAGACACAACTGTTTTATGATATAATAATACGAGTATGTATAGATTCAAGATAAAGCTATAATTACTGTAGCACAGAATAAATAATGAATATTACTACTACATAACTGTTTGGTGTGTTTAAATACGTGTGACTGAGTTTTATGACGTATATGAATGTAAAGTTATTAAATTTTTATGGTAATGGTAAGCAAACTAGCCAATGGATGTCCTGAAGCTATGATAGATTCTGTAGATAGGTTATTAATATTTTCGGTTAAACTTTGGCGAACATTAGCTTGTATTTATTAATACGACAGTTACAGTTTTGGTAGAATGTAGATTATTGTGTTTTCTATATAAAACAGAAAACTAATTATTTTTTACTTTTTTGTAACCGCATTTTCTTGTTAAATGTAATCTAGACACAATCATCAGAGCAGAACAAAAAGCCAATGTCCAGTTTTTACCGACTTTAATATTAACCAGAAAATAACAAACCATACCAATTATTAAGCTAAAATTTACAGTGGGTAAGAAAAGGTTCTGCAATTGAATCCTCTCTTTTTCGTTTCTTTCATAATATTAGAAGCAAACAAGAAGACGGATTTCCTCAAACTCAAGTACTCAACTCAAGTAGCCTAGACACCAAAGCTGATAATGATGTTTTGCCAAAATGAGGCTGGGATGTCAGGCGTCAAGCAAAAGTAAGTTTAGCGGCTTCCTTATCATTCGAACCGGAACACGTTAACGGCAAGTGCTGTCGTTATGGCGGCAGGGATAGGTAAAGCGTTGGTAACAATCCCGGCGAATCGCTGCGAAACTCAATAACCTAGCCAGATGTCATGATGTTAGTGACGGTAAGCCTATGCTCGCCTTATACAAACTGCCTGGCAGGAAGACATAGTCTATTCTGCAAAAGTAGCCCAGACCAACATGGGCGACAACAAGTAGTGATGATTGTCAGACCCAGTTTTTCTGAAGAAAATTTGAACTATAAAATGTATTTATAGAGTTCAAATTTTCATTTCCTGTGAAAAAACAACTGCTGGACTGCCCTCGGTCACGCCTCCTGTGGGAAAAACACTTTAAATATTGTAGATTTTACTAAAAGAAGAGCGTATTACAATTTAAACTGCTTTTATAGATTTTTATAAATATCTGGTTGAACTGTTAATCGAACTCCTTAATTGGGAAAAAAAGTATTTAGATTATTAATCACCATCTAAATGATTAAGGATTTTTGCATAATACGGCATCAAAAATAAAGGAAGAAATTTATCTAATTCTAGCTGTTGCCCGTGGCGTTGCCCCGCGTGGTCTCAGAGGAACATTGTTACGGGATAAAAACTATCCTATGTGTTAATCCAAGTTATCCTCTACGTGAGCACCAAATATCATTAAAATTAGTTCAGCAGTTTTTGCGTGAAGGACAAACAAACAGTCAAACTTTTGCATTTATAAAATCAACAGGATAACATTTTAATTGCAAATATGAATTTTATTTATCAAATGCTCAAAATAGTCCTATTAGGATGAACATGGTTCCGATCCAGGAAGGCAAATATTTATTAATATTCTCTTATTTTTTGACTGATAGCAGCTGGGGGTCCGTTTTGCTACAAAAGGCTTTGTACTCAATAAATTGGGGCTTATTAATTAACTCATAAATAACTTATTTGTAAATTATGAAACTAACACAATCTCACGTTCATACATACACTCCACATTACATACGTAAGAGATAACGTCGGCTGACACGTGGCAAGAGATAGATTACAAAATTTTATTATAAACAAAACTTAAAAATACATAGAATACATACACAACTTTAACATCATACCTTACTTTTCTTTTTGAGGAATATCGTCAATGTCAAAAAACTTGTTAAGCATTTTCACCACATAGTATAAAACAAAGGCGCGTTCTCTGTCCCTATGTCCCTTTGTATGCTTTTATCTTTCAATATACAGAACGGATTTTGATGCGGTTTTTTTAATAGATGAAGTGATTAAAGAGGAAGGTTCATATGTATATATTATACCCGTGCGAAGCCGGGGCGGGCCGTTAGTTAGGTATAACTCAGAAAACTACATAATCTTCACATATAAATTTCCACACCACAAAAACCACCACATCGAAGTGGTCGTTCCACATAGTCAAAATACTCGTAGGATCAACATGTTATTTATCCAAGATGTTTGCCAAATATGTACCTGTAATTTTAAAAATAAAAAATGTTTTTAAGGCCTAGCCACAAAATATAGATAGACCCAGTATCATGACGACATAAAGAAGTATTATTTCAATCAACGTACTGCAATGTGTAACGGTGACCTTATTTCACACGCAATAAAGTTGTATATTTGCGTCAACTAGAACTTATCGTAAAATAGTAAAAGATTTTATATTAATACTAAAGCATATTCACGCCCATATCCTGGAAAGGGTAGGCAGAGGCACAACCAGGGCACCCGCGACTAGCCGAAGACACTAAGTCCCACAATGTGATAGGTGGCAAGCCTATCGCCAACCGGGCACATTTCCAAACCCGAGCAACATTTCTTTTTAATTAGAAATGTTTTCGATATTCGAACCCGGGACCTCTTGAAGTCAAGTCACACAACTGAACTGAAACGCTAGACCACAGAGGCGAATACAAAGACACAGAGGCGATATTAAAAACTATCTACAAATTGAAAATCTAACTAAAAATATTATAGTCATACGCCTAAAGTTTTTCAATTATTGGATAACTTTTAAATGCCTACTTACTTTTAAACTGAAAGGTTGGGTTCAATCTGGCTAGCTACGGTTTGATAATTGTCAATCAGGAGGAAATATGATTTCAAAACAATACTTGCGTGGATGACTACCAAAGCTCACCCATCCTTGTATTTGCAACTAATCTTTACAAGCTTCAAACACAGTTATTTGACGTGTTATTGCCCGAGATAAACTTAGTTATGAAAATATGTTGTTGGCTTACAGGTTATTAAAAAGTTAGTCAGTCAAGGCCGAACTTGTACACTACCTAGAGTAGGTACTGTAGTTTTTAAGCCCCTGTCATTAATAAACAATATCTGGATGGCGGTTTTTTTAATCATTCCTAGCTAGATCGATTTATCGCCCCCGAAACCCCCTACATACTAAATTTCATGAAAATCGTTGGAGCCGATTACGAGATTCCAATTATATATTTTTATATATACAAGAATTGCTCATTTAAAGGTATAATAATAAACATATGTACTAATGTAGATATAATTTTGTATAGTATAATGTCAATTTCTTGTTCTTTTTTCTTTTTGATAGTACAAGGCAAGGTTAAGGTCCTCGAGTTAGATTTGCCGTTTCTTCTCCTGACTAGGTTTGGAAACTGTGCGTTGCTAATTTACGGTAGATAAGCTTAAATTTGTTTATATTTTTAATTTTTTTAAATAAATAATGAAACTGGTTATAAAAATAAATAATTTGCTTAAAAGTTAAAATGTAATTAAATATTTTTATATAAACATTAAAGTATTTGCACACCAAAATGTGGTAGAATCTATTGTTATACTTAAATATTTTGTAAAATTTTATTAACACACATATTCAACAAATAAATTATTTTTATTTCATTTAGTCCTTGGAGTTGTTTAGTATTTGTTTCTTAACAAGTGAGGGTATTTTCAGGAAAAAAGTGACTGTCAAGACGCCACTTAGTTCCAATGTAAAATTTTACTAAGGGGTTAAGTAAAACACCTACGATCTTAACGCAGATACACCTCTTTTTTGCAACCCATCAATCCGACTGATTTTAAGTCTTTTTTATAGTGTCATCTCTTTTTTAAAACTTAAACCAATACATTGTCAAACACTTTAGCACTTTAGTTTTTATTGTCTATTTAGTTTTATAGACAGCATAGTTTTAATACGACAGTAAAACTGTACTTCGGCTATTTTTAAACTTTATTTTGTTTCATGTTGCCAGTACTTGATGAGCAACATTTACTAACGGATTGGACAAATGTAAGTTACGATATTTTCAACACAAGGATTTTTAAAGCCTCATGCGTATGTGTGTGTGTTTGCATGTGTGTGCACGCGTGTTTCTGTGTGTGACATAATCACTTTTGAATGGATGGACTTAGACCGACTTCTATGTGAATTTTTGATTTGGAAGCTAACGAGATCGAGATGGTTGTTGCTTTTTCTAACATTTCTTGTAGTTTTGTCGGGGGTAAATGAAAAATTTTAGTTTTGGTTATTTTTGGTTATTATTTACTGTGATTCCCAGAAGTAAGAGGCTTATTTTGAAATTATATAATTTTAACATGGTAACCTGCTTCATAATCAATTTATATGAATATTCGCAAAGCCTCTTAGTCCTCTTAGCCGGTTAGTGAAAAAACCGGCATTTTATGACCTTGCATAAACTGGAAGCTACCGAAGCGTTATCACCAACCGGTTGGTTGTTTTATTTCGCTAAGTACATTATACTGTAGCCTGAGGCGGCCAAGTGCTCCGTTATATTATTCATTCGCATGTGAACCTTTTTAGGGTTCTGTAGCTACAGGCCAAAAAACGGGACCCTTAAAGATTTGTCATGTCTGTCTGTCTGTCCGTCCGTAAGTCACTACAACTTTTCCGAAACTATAAGAGCTATGCTCTTAAAACTTGGTAAATAGACGTATTTTGTTCACACAAAAAATAGAAAAGTAACAATAAAGTTTTGGGGTTCCCCATACTTAGCACTAAAATTAATTTTTTTTTTCATCAAATCCATAAGCATAGTGTATCTACGAATTGACCATTGCTACTACGGAACCCTTCATGGACGAGTCCGAATCGCACATGGCTGCTTTTATTTTTACTTTTTGTTATGGTCGTTATTAATTATTCACATAATACGGCTGGTGTACAGAGAGATAAAATGTCGGTGTACAGAGAGATAAAATGTCCAATTATTTTTCCACAGTTTTACTGGCTAAATGTTTGTATGTTTACTTATCACACGATTACTCCGCTAATTATGCATCGATTTTAATGATCCTATCAGAAATTTAGCGCCTGTATCTATTTATTAGTATTTTGTTTCGCAATTAACCTTTAAGTAACGAATAGAATTTGTGATTATTTTTCCGTAAGTTATGTTTCAGAAGTTCAGAAGTCGTCTTATAATTAGATCGAAATCCGGCGTCTAGTTCTTAAGTAATATGATTAAACTAGCGTTAACTTATCAACTTTCCTCTTAAATCACTTTATCTTTTAAAAATAATAGCACCAAAATCCGTTGCGTAGTTTTAAAGATTTAAGGATACAAAGAGACATAGGGACAGAGGAAGCGACTTTGTATTGATATTACCATATTTTTGCAGTTTTACTGCGCTTAAATTGAGATTTTTTTCATTTCTTCCACGATTTTTTAAATGGTAAAAAATTGTGTTTTACATAAACAGTTTTGTATAATCACCAAAATTTTCCACAATATGTTAATATTTTATCAGTAACACGGCATGGAATATTAATAGGATTTTTTTTATCAGAGTCATTACAATGAGTTTACGGCTTGTCAAGTATACTGTACTCGCTACCGTCTCTGTAAATTATTTGTATGAAAACTTTAAACAACGCCTCTGGTGGTGACTAAGAGAAGCACATTTTTCGACCAAAAGTGTCATAGATTTCGACACATAACTTACCGAACGTAATCTATACCAACTCATGGTAAAGGCCAGCTTGTCTAGTTTACTGTACTCGCTATCGACTCTGTAAATTATTTGTATGAAAACTTTGAACAGCGCCTCTACCGGTAACTAAGAAAAACATATTATTAGACCAACAGTGTCATAGATTTCGACACGTAACTTACCGAACGTAATCTATACCAACTCATGGCAAAACCTCAGTACAAAGTTACTTGTGTTTTCATTTTTTCATTGCATTTTTGATTTACCAAATATCCTGCATAAAATTTTCTGAAAGATGGTCGCCTTTGTGTAAATTGTAATTAAAATGTATTTGAGATTGAGAAATACAGTCGGTTAACCATCCTTCGAGGCCAGCAACAACAGTTTGTTCACGAGTCTCGACATTTGTGACTTTGCAAAAGTGTAAGTAAGTATGTGTTATTTATCCTAATAATATGATTTTTTTATGATATTGGAAGGCAAACAACAGCAGACGGATTTCGTGATGGTAAGAAATTCACGCCGCCTAGA
>NJDD01004184.1:57542-80557 GCA_002245505.1 Calephelis nemesis
GCAAATTAAAAGATATATGTACCTTCACAAGTTTCGAAGTTCTCGTTGTAATTTTAACATCAGGCTAAGCTATGGAAAATAAATTTTGTACACAATACGAACGCGAAAAAATATGAGTCATGTACCCTTTCCTTACTATCCTAATTTATAAATTTGAGCGTTTATGCTGATCTGATTTTATTATTATTCTTTACTGAAGACAACATATATTACAAAATAAACTTCAAAGTAAATAAAACAAAGTACAAAAGGCGATCTCATTTAATAAAATAAATTTCTTCTTAATGAATGAAAGAAGTATTTTCTTGATAATAGTATAATAAAGGGACTTTGAAGAAGAGCTAGAGCTACTTTTTATGCTGACATCTGGGAGCTAAATTATTTAAATACACGGGCTGAATATAATAAATAAATAGAAAACACATCTAAAAATATTTTTATCTAAAAAATCAGCTAAACTTAAAATCATTAGCTCTATCTACCTACATAAAATATTGATACAAGTTGATAAATAGCATAGCATAAAAGTTGATATTAATTCATAACTGGTTTTATACTTGTAAAATAAATTGTTTTAATGTCTAAGAAGAATTGAACTAGCTTAACAATTTCCAATATTTTATACTATAAAACTAGCTGACCCGGCAGACTCAAAGAAAGTATTCGTTTTCATAGCGCTTCCTTACGTATCTATTTGGTTCTTAAAGATGTAGACGTGGCAATAACTTATGTATTCAAGTCCCTATGAACTTAATAACAAAAACAAAAGAAAATCCCCCGAGGGTTGCCATTAAATTACCTGGTAAATTCAGTAGTAACGTGAATAATTTGCAGATATTTTATTGCTAAGCTTATTTATATTTTAAATTTAAAATATTGATGACAGTCCTTGGTGGATTTTCTTGTGTGTTCTTATTAAGTTCATATGTGCGACTGAGAAATCAAATCAACTAATATAAAAACTTTTAAATAAATAAATAAATATCCCTGGACAAGTTACACAAATTGAATCTAAACCCAAAGTAAACAAATTATATGCTTGTGTTATGGGTGTTAGTCAACGATACTAATACACACAAATACTTAATTAGTTACCAGAATAAATTTAATAAACACCCAGACCCGGAAATGCAGATATCTAAATGTTCATCACACAAATGTCGAACCCGAGCCTCGCGGTTGGTCGGTGTAGTTAGGCGTATACGCTAGCCACTCGACCAACGAGTTAAATTATCTGTCGTCACACAACAACCCTCTACTCGGGCAACAGTCAGATTCTTGCCCGATTAGGGGATTCACCTTACAGAATCACACACAGTACAGAATCTGTACAGCACTCTACCACCAGTGTTGGTAATGAGCTGTTGCGTCTTTGCTCGCCTCTAACGAGTTGCCAGGCAGGACGGCAGACGGCCTACTCTACACAGAGGCCCGGACCATCACGGGAATTTCTAGTAAAACCAGTTTTTGTGTAAAACTTATTGCTGGTAAAACTGGTTTAAATATTTGAAATTCGATACGACTATTAATGAGGTTAGACGGAAACATATTTTATGTATTCTAACATCGAGTAAGGAAGTATTCATAAAAGATGCGTTTCATGGACATTTCAAAATCTTGAACAATTGTCACAGTGCGTTGTATTGGCAGCGATGGGTGGCTCTGGGGCCTGCACCCAGGGGCTTTTTCTGCTTCGCAGCGAGTTGATGGGGATCCCAGCCAATCTGTTTTTATGGGAATTAAAGACTAATAATAATAGGTAATAATATAATAATAAAAGGTAAGAAATAAGCGTCGCCTAAAGCCACCTAATGTGTATTGCTAAACTAAGGCCAATTGTAAATATATCGGTTACTCACGATAGTAGCAAGCACTGACATTATGAAGGCAGAAATAGTTAAGCCACTGTAGCTGATTCGAGTTAGTCGTTATTGTTTTTTTATTGCTGTTGAAGCGTGACAGAATCAATTAAAGACCGTTTCCTTAGGCCAAAGGGTTAGCGTTAGCCTCGAATTTGATTCCCCACAGGGGTAGACGTTTGTGTGACGGATATAGATGACACTAAACATAGACAGACATAGTTTAAATATATCGTTGTCCTATATAACATATCGGCTGTTTTCTGTGTTACATAGTGGGGTACTAAAGCTTCCTACTCTCATATAGAGATGTAATATCGGGTAACTCTGGTACCCCGCTCCACAACTCACAAAGTAGAGACTACAGGCTGTCCTTGCTATCTTCAATAGTAAGTCCATTGGTACACATATTTAGTAAATGATAATGAGTAAATAGTTGGCATATTTATAGTTGGATATAAAAAAATAATGTTCGCTAATAAACATTAATTTAAAAATTAACAAATCATTAAAACTTAACACCTAGCCAGCGTTTACGACATTTTGTTACCAATTAAAATGAAGTAGATTACATTTAAATTATACAGATTAAATTAAAATCTATTTATGTTATAAGAATTCTTTACTGCACAAAATATAAGTGTACAAAGGCGAAATTAATGCTACTTTTTCAATGTCTTTTTCTTACAGTTTACCTTTGTTAATCTGAAAAAAACTTACAATGTTACAAAAATTAACATCTACGCACAAACACTTATTCTAAAGCAATATCATATGAAATGCCGCCTAGAGACACCAAAGATGATAATGGTGCGTTGCCAACCTGAGGTCAGGATGTTAGGCCTCGAGCAAAAGTAAGTTTACCGGCTACCTTACCCTCCGAACCGGAACACGTCATGACGTTATGGCAGCAGGAATAGGTAAGGCGGTGGTACCAATCAGGGCGAGTCGCTGCGAAACTCTACCACCTAGTCAGATGTCACGGCGTTAGTGATGATAAACCTACGCTCGCCTTTTACGAGATGCCTGGCAAGAAAGGCAGATGGTCTATTCTACAAAGGAGCCCGGACCAACACGGGGGGAAATAACTTTTAAATTTCTTGTTTATATTAAGTGAAATTAGTTAATTATGGCGGTAGGTATTTTGTACAATTTTGTTCAGTGAAAGTGCACAAATGAAATAATCATAAAGAAATAAGCGTATCATGTATTTCCTCGTTGCCGCCAAATCTCACTAAATGAGTTTGAGTAATGGGGCCACTGCTTTATCAATTATCAAGTATCAATTTTGTTAAATTTGATGCAAATTGATGCAAATTTAACTACTTACTTAACTAATGGCAAAATACTAACGTGAATGCCAAAACCTAAAAAAAAAGAAGAAGAGCAAGCCTATATAACTCAAAGTGAACACCACATTATCATTTACCAATGAAGCAACCAATTTACTACATTGTACTGAACAATATTATATTATGTAATGTGTTATTGTCGTTCTGGTACTCTGTAACTCTAGATTCATGAAAATATTGCTTTCATCATAAACAGTGACACAGACGCCATTTGGTAATGTGTTTTTTACTTATTTGAATAACTTGTAATAATTATCTATATTTTTTCTACCTCAGGCAGTAAGCAAGGCGTCTTTCAAGGTGATAAGAGACAAATGTTACCATAAACATACATACATACATATCTTCACTCCAAGTCCCTTCCGTAGGAGTTGCGTAGGGTAGGCAGAGAGTATCGAGTGCCAGACATCAAGATCCTGACAAACCTGGCTTCCTTCACATTAATTACCCTTTCATTAATTACTATAAACAAAACAAATGTTATAGAATATAGGTGGTGCTAATTTTGTCAATCACTAACTAAAATCACTTTAATGCCCGGGTCCTAGGTATAATTAATGAAATGTATTCAGTAGGGTTGACCATTCGTAGTTAGCTCAAAAGTAACGGTAGGTACTCATATTTTCAAAAAAAAATTCTAGTAAACTGTAAAAATCGAGCGACTGTTGACAGCAATCTTACTAATCGTACAAAATACTACCATCCGTAATTAAAACGACTCTTTTCTTGAATATAGGGACCGGGCATAAGTGTACGCTGTCTTTTTACGATTAAACGGAAGAAAGAAAGTTAACACATGTCAAATTAGACAGGACATTTTTAACAATGTAACGTAGTACGTATTGATTGATCGTCAGTAGAAATGACACGTGTAAACTAATCTGACAGCACTACACGTGTTTTTTTTCTTACTATCGCTTGCGTTGTAAGAAAATAGCGATAACCTAGAATTAGTTTAGAAAAGTACTGCAGAATTACCACCAGCACCGATGCGTCTCTATTTCAAGGTTTAGCACACATGTGCAAGTCTACCACCAATAGGTGGTAATTTGTTGCGCACTCACTAAACTAATTGCAAGTTATTGCTATCTTCTTTCAACGAAAGTAACAGAAAAAGACAAAACACTTTTAGTGCTGTTAGATTAGTTCGTACACGACATTGCTACAAACGTTTAAACTATAAATTAGAAAACGTTAACTAAAACATCACTATTTTACATGTCCGGACTAATCTGACATGTCTAAAATAATCTTTCCCTTTTGTTTTGTTTTATTTGAAAAAAAGATATCATGCATTTTAAATAAGTTTAGTTTGTGAACAGCAGAATCACCATTACCTACTTTTCAGCACGAAATACGACAATATCTGTTTAATCATGGCGACAGGAATATGCAAGACTGTAATGCCAATTGAGGCTAGTTGCATACCACTCTACCCCTGATTATGGACTGCTGGACTGATGAATAAAATAAATATGACTAGTGAAATAGTCTTATGACCTACATTATTGAATTCAAGACACATTATTTCTTCACAATTAGGAGAGCACATGTTTATTGGCCAATTAACAATAGACAATAAAACTCAAATGACGATACAAAAAAAATTAAAGATGTTTTGCTTTATCGTACGTAATTAAAATTACACCATAATAAATTTGTAATTGGCAAGTTTAATTATTATAGCTGATGAACTTATACCATTGTATAAATCTACCTGTAAGTACTTATGTTGTGTGTGTACCTGTGTACTTACCTAGATATAATACACTACCTAAGCACACAAGTAGACCTTAAAAATGTATTTTTCCGCCATTCTCCTGGGGTTCATTAAACTAATCCAGACTTGGTGGCAATAATACACACGCTGACCACGTAAAGAGTTTAGTCGTGGCTGCCGGTGGTTGTAGGATAGTCCGTGCGATTTGTCACATCCAGTTTTACTTGGAAGATTTACCGTCACAACCGTTACACGGGTTCCGCGGAATTGACAAAATAAAGGTATCCTAAATCTGTTATAATGCACATCCGCAAAGTAACGCCTGATACAAATACAATAAAAAGGAAAGTTTGTATTTGAGGTAGATGAACCCATAATATTTCTGTCGCTATAGCAACAGTGGTGGCTACTGTCGTGGTCTACTGGAGGATGCACAGCTGGTGATCGTACTCTAGCAAGAAAATCAGTTGGCACATTTTTCCAATTTCACCCAATAGAGGATATTTCATTTCATTCTCTGTCCTAACAATACATATCTATTTATGTTTTTGTCAGATGAATGTTTTCCTGACAATAACTATTACAACAAAAAAAGAATTAGCAAAATTAGGACATCCTGTTCCGGAGTGATGGCCATGGGAAATGGGGATTCATTTTTGAATATTGTTTTTAATTTTATATGGTGTTAATTTTTTTGTTTTATATTTTACTTACCATACTTTTAAACAAAGGTAACCTTAGTTAGAAATCAGCTTCCATCCGATTATTTGGTACTACGGTCTAGACGGATGCTACACAGCTTACAATTACTAGTGTTTATAACCGTGTAGAACCCCTATTAATTTACGTTAAGATCTAATTGCTTTCGACAGTTCAAGTTTATTTACCAGCAGAGCCGTGTGACTCGATACTCTCTGCTTACCCGTAAGGGACTTGGTGTAAAGATATCTATGTGTCTATGTTGTTTAGAGTGGATAAGTGAAACTATTGTAGGTATCGTGTATTTCCTCTTTGCCGCCACATCTCTTTTTTTAATTAGCTTGGCGGAAGACGTGGCAGCATGGCCTAAAGGACTTAGCCTGCCCCAGAGAGGGAACAATTAATTAAAAAAAAGGAACTATTGGCGATGGCCGATGGGTAAAGGCGGTTTGACATCACGCTATGAACGAGCCAGTAAATGAGAATCGTGTCTAAAAAATTCCCTCTTCTTGCCACTACGGAAATAAACGAGAAGAATATTTCTTATTTACAAACATTATGTAAAAATATGTATCAACATTTAACTCGCGCGAGATCGTGTCGCGGAGTAATGACCAACTTAAAACAAGTTTTATTTCGTACGTCTTTAAAAACTTGTAACAACATTATACCAGTATTCGCCTGCGGTTTCGTCTGCGCGACATTGAGTCAGAATCATCATCATCTTCAAAGCTAGATTCAGAGGAAAAAATGATTTTAGGTCATAAGCGTCCCATTATTTTTCTTATTTCATTCTTAATAATCTATCCCAAATATTTATTCTAGAATATGTTCAATAGACACTTTTTCGAT
This sequence comes from Calephelis nemesis, assembly GCA_002245505.1. Classification (NCBI taxonomy): domain Eukaryota; kingdom Metazoa; phylum Arthropoda; class Insecta; order Lepidoptera; family Riodinidae; genus Calephelis; species Calephelis nemesis. The sequence goes on from NJDD01004184.1 coordinate 64,025, forward strand.
TTTTAGTAAGTGTAGGCTTGCACTTGCTCCTGGAAGGTATAATACCTAGCTTTTACTAAAAGGGCAATTAAATAATATCTAATGTCCACAGAACATAGAATAGAACTGATAGTATAAAAGCCAACTTGACGGTATGTTGTAGTTCCCATAGTAGTAACTACTGGGATGATTATGGTAAACTGATGTGTTGTCTTAAAATATTAGCCTAGTGTGTATTGCAATATTAACATGCCAACATTTAGTTAAAATACCTATAGGTATTCTTTTTGTAAAACTGCAGTTTTCCCCATAGCATTACCCGACTATCTAATTAGGTAAGTATTATCGATCGCGTGTAACTAACTGTTACTTTAGTTTTAGAACAATGATTACATTTTAAACAGCTTAACGATATTAATTAAGGATAAATATTATTAAATTATGTTTCTAAAATTAGGACGTATTACTAAATGGGGTTTTTACTTTTATGATAGATTACATTTTAATTTAATCTTGTGTTGCTTTGTGATGTGCTACAATAGAAATAAACGGAAAAGACAACAATTTTGTTTTGGGAAAGTCCCACTAGGTACATAAACTCAGCCTCTTCTGATAATGTTTAAGTACCTAAAGGTTATCGCTGGCTACATCCGCGTTTAAAAGTAATTTCGCTTTACCTACACTTAAATCTAAAAACCAATTACAGTTTACATAAACATACTGTGCCTATGTGTGAAATTGGTTTTTATTCGTTACACAATAAAATTAGGTGTTATACTAGAATATTTTCACATTTATTATAGAAACTCCTTGAATACTTTGTGGATTTAAGGTTGTATTATAATAGTTGTATTCTTTAATAGAACGTTATAAGTACCTAAGATAACAATTTGTTGTACCTCATTAAGTATTTAGCGTTTGATAAGGAAGATAACACAAATAAGTGTCACTTAATGCATTTGCAGACGTAAGTAAGCCGTCGCATGTGTAATCCTGAGTATTATTCAAAACTATTCAAAGTCGTCAAGACACGATGGACACACGCGAATAAGTGTTTTGTATGCGAATTACTGTTACCACTCACCGGCTTTTCATGTTGATACACAAGACCTTCAGTCATTTTCTAAGATGTGATAAAACCGCCACTCTTCGTGCGGTGACGGCTGACATCTGTAACATGCGATCGAGGTCATACGAGTGATTTTCATTCATTTTCATTATTGGGAAACACAAATAACACAAATCCTCACTTGTGTTGTATCGGTGGCAAGCAAAGATACATGAGGCAGCTAATACGTTTACCGCGGTAAGTTAAGTCCGCATGTCGAATACGGACGTCAAAATAATTTGATAATCGCCGAGCAACTGAATTAGCGCGAGTGACGGTGATTGGTGAATGACGTCGTGCCTCCGTTCCCTCCCGCAGTCCTCTGCCCTCACGTAACTGAATAGCAGCTAATAATAGCAGCTTATATAAAATAATACGTTTTAGTTATTGAGCTCATGCAAGATAAATCGCATTAAGGATCTAAAGATAATATAATATTAAGTTCATTGCTATTGTGTACAAAGTAACATGGTTAACCTTGTTTTAAAAGTTTCAATCTATCAGGTATTTAATGCTAAAATTGAACATGTAGTACGTGTAATAACGTTATAAGTTACTGTAAAATCGGCTTTTCTGTTACTTCTCGTCCTTAGAGTTACGTGTGCACGTTATATATTAATTTCGTTTCACGATATAAACTTTACTTTAACTGTCAGAAAAAGTTTAAAGAATAATTAACAATAGGTCTTATTGAAATGAGATTTTTAGAAATTGGTAGAGATACCTACGCTACAGTTTTTAAATTTATATTCTGTTCTAAATAAACGTATTATTCAAATAATGAGTCTAGTCTGCTATGAAATATGAATAGTGTTAGTGTTACATTACCTACCTACCAAATTATTTATCCAATTACCGTAGTTACGGTACGTTTTGTTATAAAGTTATCTCAATTTTATCAGTTAAATACTTACTACCAGAGACAATTTACACAATATAATATTTACTAATCTGTGGTCATAGGTAGTAACAAGGAATCTGTGGACACAATAAAATTAGTAACTATTTCTATACAAACTAGAATAATGACAATTAGCATATTTTTTTTATTTAAAAAAGTACATGTCATATTTTAAAATTATATTATTTAATCACAACAGCTACTAATTTATTTTTATCGCGAAATAGGTATATTGTGTTAACAACTATCAAAGGCTGTAATTTCACTGTACATCATATTAAAACAGTTAAGTGCCGACTGTCTACGTCTAACCGCGACTTTATAATTGCAGTAAAATACAACTTTATTTTTTCATTGACTCTCATCACATCATATAATTGAAATAATATTAAAAATAGTATTGCTTAATCTCTAACTTGTATCATTTTGATCTTTAGTATAATGTAATAAAATATCAAACATCACTATTGTCACGATTGCCATTTCTATTTGTAAAGGCTTCGAAATAAACCAGTTTAAAAACCGAATGACGAAGGCCTAACTACCTACGACTCAATAGCACTCAGCAAACACGTACCCAGAAGTTTTGTCCCCCCCCCAGATTGTTTAAGAACCTGAATGGCACGAAAAACCTTTTCAAAAATAAATAGCAAATCACCTTTCGTTTTGTTTTGCCATTTCTTCTCCTTATCGCCTGGGTTCGAAAATGATGATGGCAGGTAGTTTACGGTAGAAAGGGGTAAATTCATTTAGATACCTACATTTTAAAATGGTTTATCTCTACATCACTACCTACATAGTATAAAACAAACTCGCTTACTGCTGTCTGTCCTTATGTATGCTTAGATTTTTAAAACTATGCAACGTATATTGATGCAGGTTTTTTAATTATAGACAAAGTGATTAAAGAGAAAGGTTTATATGTATATTGACATAGAAACTTAAAGACCCATGCGAGGCTGGGGCGGGCTGCTAGTGATTAATAATTTAAATTGCAATAAATGTAAAATAATTTGAAAAAAAAATTATGTGAAATAATTATTTTTCATAAATATTTAAATATTAAAAAAAATACACTTTTAACTCACATATTTCGCAAATAATTATTTTCCATTTCATTTTTTTTAATAATAATAAATATTTATTAAGGTTATTACAAAACTAAAAACATAGTGACGGCAGTTGCTATGATCAGAAAATCTTATTCAATCTTATTATTATCTCAATGCAACACATGGAGTCTAAGTCCGGGATGTTTTGCCTCCTAATGGCGGTTTAATCGTCACAATTTTGTCTAAAAACACAGGTTGAAATAAAATTTGGGCTCCTGGGCACAAAAGATCCCATAAAGTGATAAATCTTTTTAATCAAATTTTAATTAAAATAGATTTAAAACCTCCTTCAGCTATTTGATTCGCACCAAATGCGACTTCATTTGGAAGACGCTGTTATTTAAGATTCCGATGTTATCCAAAAATGTTTAAATTTTGGATGTTTGTCATTAAAAAATAGCAACAATCTTTGAGAATATTTGGAGGATCCTGTAAAGAATTAATCTTCACTTTGCCTGGCGATCAACATAGCTGCTGAATTTCACTTAAGTTTTAGTGCTTGACAATGATCACATACTTCAATCGTGCCACGAACATGACCAGCCTAATTAATCAGAAGGTACTTATAATTTAAACCACTTTTTTCTTATAAAATCCAGAGTTTTTTTATTACAATATTGTACACAGAATCATAGCATAAAACTGCTCGCGAGAATCCACAGAGAACTTAACGCCGTCAATCTGTGTCTAATTAACATAATAAATTTTGCTATTCCCTATTGTTTCTAAGCCGTTCTTCGCGCTTTACATTTGTCCTATATGACCAAAAATTATATGCACCATAGCGCTAAGTGAAAGTCTCATAAGTGCGGGACTAGGTGTAGTGTACGCGATCACTTGCTTACTGAACCTGCGGTCCTTGTCGGTTTTAAGAGAACTAGTTTGATCTTATCCTCATAACGAACTTGGAGCTTTGAAATAAGTTACTTTTTTTCTCCAGGCATTTCATATAGCAGTAATGTTAATTTGAAATTTCAAACCAAATCGTAAAACATACATTAATATTCGTTTACAAAGCCAAAGTAAATTTATATATAGTATAGTATAATTTGTTGACCGAGCGGGAAAAGCTAGTTGTGGTCTCTATGTTAGATGGTGTTTTAGTTTTATGCTTGTATGTTTGTTCCACGATAAATTGAGTAGTTTTGATCCAATCTTTATCAAATTTGGTTGGTGTTTGTACGCCTAATATAATTTAACATAATATTAATGTTTGGACATGGGCGAAATCGGCGGATCGGTGACCTAAGTGGGGGATTGAAAAGTAAATCTTGGACAATCATTTCATGTGAAGTATCAAATGAAAGAGCGTAATGAAAGCATTCTAAATCCATTGTACGTAGTATGTATTCTGTTGTAAATATTTTTTGCGTAACAGACAAAAAAACCTTAAAATTAAAAAATTTCAATGAACCCCCGACTATCATCCCTTCAAAAATTACGATACCACAGACAAACATACACACTCTCACACATTTAACTTGCAACACCTCTCTTTTTTATTTATTTGAGATAAACTGCAAAGTTTACGAAATATTATACAGTAAATTTAATACTTGTAGTCGGCGGACTATCACCCCTTCAAAAATTATGATACTACAGACAAACACACACACTCTTACACATTTAACTTGCAACACCTCTCTTTTTTATGTATTTCAGATAAACTGCAAAGTTTACGAAATATTATACAGTAAATTTAAAACTTGTATCCACTAGCACTAGCATCCATTTCCCAATTCTTTCGTAAGGTGCTTGTTGTCAAGTCGTCGTCATTAGAAAATAAGTGCAGATCTAGTTAACTCGAATCTATCAAGTCAAAACTCGATGGGTTTACAGCCAGGCATTCCAGGGTTACAGCTCCTATCTTCGATATCCATCATCATGCCAGCTCCGATGTACCATCATTCGTTTTTGAAAATGAAATAAAAGCCTGTAGTGCGTCTAATATCCATTCCGATGCTTACAAGTGAGATGATGAGCTTGAATGCCTGGACATATCTCTATAAACGATGGTTAAGAACGAAGAATAACTAAGAACGAAGAAAACGTGAGATGTTGTGACTTGCTGATGACATGGAAAAATAATTTAATTTATCATGTACAGTTAAGAAATCCAGCTCTAAAAGTCCTTTTTTTTAACTATGGCCCTTCCAAAATATGTAGAAAGATTTTAAGAGTGTTCAGCACATGTAATTGAACATATCTACATAAAGAAATCGTGACTGAAATGACTCTTGGTTTTCAATGTTTCGCATTTAAATTACATAATATTCCACCCTCTTAGGGCCACTTGCACGTTCCTGGGTTAAGTATTTAGGACTGAGTTAGCGTCTTAATTGGGTTTGATCATTTTATATTTGACAGTTTAACTCAATATTAAATGTAACTCGGGAATGATTTTGCCGTACCTACTCAATTTATAGAAAATGTCTTTCATAAGGAATAAAAATGTTATTACAAAATGTTATTTCCTATTACACTCTCTTATCGGCTACATTATTTGACGCCACCGTTTGTGACCTAGAAGAGGTCCACACAAGAATAGGAGGGTAAATAAAAGAGAATATAAAAATATCAATTTATATTGTAACAAATTATTGGTCGTAGGTTCTGGGAAACCTTATAGTAGGTAGATGGGTATAGTAGGTAGGTAGGTGTCTTATCTTTTAGAAGGGTCCTTGTCCTGGCGGTAGGTGTCTTGGATTTAGAAAGACCCTTGTCCTGGGAGCTGCAACACTGCCGGTGGTATCTGCTAGGGCGCGGAGTAACCTCCCTACCGCTCCAGTGTGCGTGTGTTCTTTGATATTACAAGCTAAAGCAGCTAGCCGAGACGAAGAAACCCTGAAAGTCGAAGACAGGAGTCAGGGAGAGGTACCAAAAGGACATCGACGGGAATAGGAGGATCTACATTTGCAGATCTCTCACAATATTCCCGGCGACGTAGTTTTGGAAACAGCCCCCTGAATGACACAGAAGAAAATTACAAAATATATGTATACATAGCATTGTACGCTCTTGCGTAGGAATGTCGCCTGGTCTGCTAGGGAGGAATTAGTTTATACTATTATTGGATAAACATACATTTGAATAAATACATAAATAATTATTCAAATAAATAAATAAATATATATATATACATGTATAAGCACAGTAGCAAATTGAATTAATAGAAGTCTCTTACCTAAGACGGGTTTCTTCTTTTTCTTTTGATTTTTAATCTATTTAATTTGTAAATATACGTAATTAATTTGTTTTAGTAATTGCAAAGGCGTCTTCGCTCGTAAGGTCCCGATAGTATAACAAGTGACGCCGCATGGTTATTCGGGCTTTTATACTTCGCGCTAATCGTGGAGAGGCGAGGGGTTAGAGGGGACATCGTACGATGCGTTGTTTTTCTGTTTTTCTAGGAACGTTGGTTGTACTTATGGAATGTTCTTTCTAAGTACCCACAACGTGACACGTTTCAAGAGAAATACGTCAGCGAAGTTTTAAGATTCTAGCCCTAAAGTTTTATTTAAACATTTTATGTCACTTCTTACCATTTTTAGGGTTTCAATTTTGAAAAACGCTAAAAAACGTGTTAAAAATCTTCTTGATTTTCTGTAATAAATTCTTTTGCGGAATCCGGTTTCGAACTTCCGAAACAAAATGGCATCCCACGCAAATCCATATTAAATTCTGAACGGGAAAATTACTGACGTGTGTGACATTCGACAGATTTGTTTGGACTTGTTGCGTTTACATTTTTTTTAAACGGACTTCCGTAACAAAATTCAGATTGTATGTGGCGGACTCATTTATCAAGTAAATGTAACCTGAGGAAACACGATTGTGCGGACGTTTAATAAGCGCGGAGCCATCGCCAGGTCTTTTCCCTTCCGCATCCTTTATTCGTGCGTTCTTACGCGCATCATTTCTGTTTCAAGCGCGATAGAATCTGTGTGTAAAGGCCGTCAATCGCCTGGAAAAGAACTTTCTTTTTGCTGATCATTATGCAACCAACCGTTCTTCTTAATTGCGTTTATTAAGTATGTGTTATATTTTCATAAAACCTACTTCACTGTTCACATATTACTGAATTATCAATCTTACATCTGCCATTCTTTCCAAATTATCTAACCGACGGTACAAAACGAAACTTATAAAACGCTAATGTTGAATGATGTAGGTATCCGAGAAGACATAGGTTGATATTCCACGATTAAATCGCTCGGTTTTTATCCGAGAGTTATTTTAAAAGTCTGAAAAAGACGTTTCATTCAAGAAAGCGGTAATTAATGTGGACTGAAAGCTAAGCAGGTCTGGAAGGTTAGTGACATTTGGAACTCTATACTTACTACATACTTAAGGGCCTTGTTTTGAATATATGTATGCATGTACTTACTTGCTACTTGCGAAGTATATCAGACTAAGTAGCAGTGTAATTCTACCCACCCCCATGGTTCCTAGCCTTGCTGTAGCGAAAGGGTTTAGTTACTAAGGTGTAGGGGAAACCCTGGGGAAGCCAATAGATTATGCTGCTGTTCTGTATTTTTGTCTTGCACGTGTGACTGGGGACGCGTGGAGCAGTCAAAGAAGGGGCGTCTCTTGTTGTGGAGATTGGAATCGCTGCAAAGAAGGGGGCTGAGCTCTGCCATCTTGTCCATCTTACCATGAAACCTGAGAAAAGGAGACCACAAGACAGCGCCTAAGATAATTTTTATGGCATAAGACAGCGTGCAAGAACACGGGACCTATAACCTTAACCTTACAGTAAGGGACAACCATGGCCTACAGACACTATAGAGGCTATAAGTAAGTCGCTGTACTGTAACCTGGGTTTTAGGCCTGATGTGCAAGTCTACCGTACCCTCCAGATCGGACCATGATGGAATGGCAGCAGGAGTAAGTAAGACTACCTGTTACTCTATCCGGGTAAGTTGCAGCACGGCGCTCTACCAGCAGTGGCCTTGTTGGTGATTATCCATTTAATTTGTGCTCGTCTCTTACGAGCTTTTAATCAGGGAGGCAGATAGTCTATTCTACACAGAGGACCGATATCAATTTGGAGAAAACCTGGTAAATGGTAAGCCATATTAGTAAATGGTGGTGAGGTTTTAGTTGGTGCGAGTAGACATAATATTTTTAACTTTTATTATCACGTTATATAAAGATAATTGTTTTTCCTCAATCAAAAAAGCACACTACACAACGGCTCGCCCTGGTTAGCATCACCTTTTTTATTCTTGTCACAGTAACTTTTGTGCTCGTTACTTTTTTGTTCCATTCCTAGGACTAGTCGGTTTACAGTTATTATAGACGATGTCTATTTCTTATTATTCGAAAATCCTATTGATTTTGCAATTCCTATTAAAAAGACACGAATTTCTCACCGAAAAAAGATAGTTTATACTTGAATCATGCACATAAGGCAAGTATTTGCGGCGTATAAATAGTCATCATATCTAAAGGGGGGGCACCGGCTGTAATCTATAGATAAGTCTCTTTTAAATACATATCTAGTAATCATAATGGAATTTTTGTACAGGATGTTAATGTAAGGGTACTTGTTCAAGTTGAGACTTATCTAGTTCCTTCGCCTTATTATATTATATAAATATGTATGTATATATATTAACAATATATTAGATTATATAATAAAAATAATATATTAATATATTAATTCCACTGTCGTATTCTAGTCCAGAGGGTAGAGTTTAGTCGATATACTTGCACGACTTATACACCAATAATTACCCACTTCTAAAATCAAGTTTAATATTTGAGACACTCTCTTTCATCTCTTTGTTTTAACCCCCGACGGAATAAAAATGCTGTTATAAGTTTTCATGCCTATGTGTGTGTCTGTCTGTCTGTGACTTTTGAATGGATAGACGATTTCGATTTGGATTTTTTTGTTTGAAAGCTGACATAAGCTAAATTATTGTCTTTGTCGGAATATAATAGTTTTTTTTTATTTTAGGATTATGTCAATTATTTTGTCAGGCTTGCGTATTTAGCCTTTAAAAGATTAAAAATAGCGGGAAAACGGTCCCACTGAGTAGAAATTTTAGTGGGCCTTTGGGAGTTTTTACTGTGTCTAAATTTCCAAAAGTTTGGATTTTTTCTTGGTGTTTTGGAAGCACCCTAAATTCGAAGAAACTGTGTCGATAGCACGACGGTTTCTAGCAGGACAATTCAGGGTAATCATTTGTCAAGTTTCATACGACTAATATTCGTACTTCACTGTCTCGGCTCGCCTGTGATCCCTCATTATAAAAAAAAATATTGTCTCAACCTATAGGTATGTAGGTATAATATTATTGTACAGATAGCATTAAGCATCGGTCATGATTCTACCTAATCAGATATTGACTATGTCTAACATCAAACGTCATATCTCATTTTAAATCAAATGCAGATACCTATTGCTACGTGCATTATGATAGGTAATTAAAATTATATCTTGTCTAATGATATTACATTAACTTTTAAATTGTTTATAATGTACTAGCGGCCCACCCCGGCTTTGGTTATGAAATATATGTATAAACCTTCCTCTTCAATCACTTCGTTTATTAAAAGAGCCGCATTAAAATCCGTTGCGTAGTTTTAAAGATTTAAGCATACCAAGGGACATAATGACAGAGGAAGCGACTTTGTTTTATACCATGTAGTGAAGATGTATTGGCGTAAGGTAAGCGTTCAGCGCAGGATGAAATATTTATAATTTAAACACGAAATATTAATAATTTAGACGATTTCTTTTAATATACAAAATTCAGTAGACAAAAGTACCTACGCATTAAGCATAGAATAAACATACAAAAGCGGCTCAAACCGTGATCTTCATTTGTAAACTATAAATCGCATCTCTCTAGAGAATAGTTTATAGAAAAGTTCAAAAATCTTTTACCACAAATTAATTTAACCTAAAATAATAATTTGATGTACCTATATGCTAATATAGAAAGTAATAATTATAATATGGGAATTAATACAAATACAAAGAAATCTGTAATTAATTAGTTCCTGTTATAAATTTATTAAACACCCAGACTCAGAAATAGTGACTGAACTAAACATCTATGTTCGGCACATAAATGTAATCGAACCTGCGCCTCGATGATGATCATTGGACTTAGGGTTGCATACGTTCTCCTCTACCTCTAGGGTTTTATTTTTTAGAAAAGTGGCCGAAATTTTGTTTTATTGATTTGTACCAAAATCCCAATTTACTATAATATAAGCCAGATAAATAAGATGTTTTAGGATTGACGTTATTTTAAAAAACGCAATAGTTTCTCTCGTAGGTACGTAGTCCCGAACTGAAATCGTATGAATCCTACCTGTTCTCCCCTACAGAAGATTAAAATGCTTATCTGTTTTTGTTAAATTCATTGGTGGAAGCCCACAACGCTGGTTCTCCTTGCTATAATTATTCAATAAACTCCAATGTATCTGCATTCGACCATTTAGTCAAGGAGCACTTTGGTTCGAAAATTATGACACATAGGTAGGTATATAATCTTATCAGCTTTAAAACATACGTACACGCTAACGACGCGAACCGTGAACTTCATTTATAGTCAATAGTCACTAAGTAGTAAGCCTCTAGGATGTAGTTTATAAAACTTTCGGCATAAATCAAATAAGATAGGACCTGCAACTTGCGAAAAAGAACGAACTAAACTTATGGACATGCATTAAAACCTTTTCGCTTAGTATTAAATATCTAAACATAAGTAGTTACAGACAACGGAAAGCGACTCTGTTTTATGCTATGCTATACTTACTATATTATATTATTAAACTTAAGCTTCGGTCAGATCTATTCGACCGAAGTGTAAGCGAAACAATAGCGTCTATCGTGCGGTGGTCACAGCCATATTATTTTTATAGCACCTTACACACATACGCGACCGCAACGCGGGAACGCAGCGTCTGCAACGCGGGACGTACGTGGCTTGTGGTCAGACGTGTGTAGATATATTACGAGTATATCTTGTATTCATTAGTAATTTCGTGACAATTTCAAAACTATAATGATATATGATATGATATAATCTTAATATAAATAAATTACGTAAGGTTGTTTGTCCGCGTTAGACTCCCAAAATACTAAACCAAATTTAACCAAATTTGCACAACGTAGTTTGTAGGTACCAACTTCAAAGATAGTTTACTTCTCAATTTAACTGAAGCGCAACCGCGGTTAACAGCTAGTAAAAAATATAAATAACCAGATATGGTGTTAAATAGACCACTTCATTGATCAAGAGGACAATGTGGGTTACCGTCAGAAACATGCATTTGTGTGACGAACATAAATTTCTCCATTTCTGGGTCTGGGCATTCATGAAATTTGTTAGACTTCTTAAGTATTTTTAAAAATACTAGTGGTCGCCCGTTGGTCGAAATTCGACCATAATCAATTTTAATATCTTGTTGATAGGAACGCCATCATCATTTCTCAAGACCAACTACTTTGTTTCCAAACTGTATGGAGCGCCATCTGTGATCTATATCGTTATTATTAATATATTTGTTTGTGTGTGTCAAATGCATGGTAGTGTGGGCAATATTTTATTTATTGATTTAATGTACGTCATAAGCATTATTATTGAAAAATATTAGCGTTCTGCATTTCTTCTACACATAAACTATAAGTGTGCCAAATTTTATGCTCCTTCGTCTGCTCAATTTTCGTAAAAAGGGGTCGAAAGTTTTTGCTTTACACATTAATATATAGATATCTATGTATTAGTATCGTTAACCTTGGCACTAGTTTGTAGATAAATCAATTCATATAATTCGTCCGGAAACATCATTTATTTATTTATTTATACTTTCAAGATGTGTGACCAAAGAATATAAATACTCTTTCACAAGAGTGTGTGCTTTAGTGATGATTGACACTCGAATTTGGCCGAAGATTTATATTTTTAAAAACCCTGTCACTTCTTCAAATTGCTTTATCTATGTCTAAAATCAGCAAAGATACATAACGTCTCACTCTTACAAATATCAAGGTTACTTATTTGACCATTAGATGTTTCATTTGGTCATTCAAAAATGGACAATAATTAACATTTTAAATTATTATTAACTAGCTGTCCCGGCGAACTTCGTTCCACCCTGTCAGGTTGGGAAATAATAAAGTATTATTTTTCCCTTTTTCCCTGCAACTTTCCCGGTTTTTCTCTTCATAAGAACCTTCATCTGATAATAACTAAAACAATAAAAAAATAATTTTGCCAAATCCACCAGTCTTTCGGAAGTTATTTGCTTACCAACACATTTAGCGATTCATTTTAATATTATAGACATATTGAGGTTAAATAAGCGGATGACAGTCATTCCATATAACATAGTAAATATCATATAGAATTAGATTTGTAGTGTACCAGCTTAGCGTCACGTGTACCTACCAACATTTCGGTGGCCACATGATGCGTCATGGCTCGCGCTGAACACTAATATGACAATCACACCTTCGCTTTACGTAACGTGATATGTGGTCTCTGACATTATTCAGGGGCCACGTGATGCTGCCATAGTACATACAACGATTAACATATGGCTCGCGCTGAACACTAATATGACAATCACATCTTCGCTTTACGTAACGTGATATGTGGTCTCTGACATTATTCAGGGGCCACGTGATGCTGCCATAGTACATACAACGATTAACATATGGCTCGCGCTGAACACTAATATGACAATCACACCTTCGCTTTACGTAACGTGATATGTGGTCTCTGACATTATTCAGGGGCCACGTGATGCTGCCATAGTACATACAACGATTAACATACAGGTGCTTTGCGTAACATGTGAATGGCTTCGCGAGATTAGCAACAAATTAGTCATTCAAAAAAAAATGTGAATGGCCATAATATTAAGTAATAAGTAAATTATTGTTAGGTACGTGCTAGAATTTAATTTATTCAATAAAATTATACTTATAACTTTTTGGTCTTTATTCCTTTCTATATTCCGACTAAACTTACTGTCTCTAACACCGTGACATCTGACTATGCGGTAGACTTTCGTAGTGACTCGCTCCGATTGGCACCACCGCCTTATCTGTTCCTGCCTACGGCGGCAAGTCAGTACGTCAGTGCTCGCCGTTGATGTGTTGCGGTTCGGAACATAAGGTAAACGTACTTTAGCTCGAGGCCTAATATCCCAGCCCCAGATTAGTAACGCACTATTACCACCTTTGGTGTCTCTAGGCGGCGTGAAATTCTTACCATCAGAAAATCCATCTGCTTGTTCGCCTTCCAGTACCATAAAAATAAAAGAATAATAGTCCATGAATTTTAAGATGATTGTAAGTACTTACTTTATGAGCTCATTCACATAACCTTTATTGCACGGGCAAGAATAATTTATAATATCTGTAAAGGATACAAAAACATACGTTTTAAACATTAATATCTTGTATTTTAAGATGACTGATCTGGTTAATTGTTAATTAAAGTGAAAACAAATCTTTGTCCTCCAAAAGTCCCTTTCCTCTTTCGCATCCTTATGTTGCATAAAACAGTAATTTAAATTATGCCATTTGGATTTATTCTTCAATCTTCAGAAATCCGAATGTATTTTAAAGATATATATTTATATATATATAGAGTTGTTATTACATAGTTAATCATTTCGCTTAAATTTAGATTAGGTCAGCCAATTTAAAAATAAAAGTATGCTGTTTTTCTTGCCATCAGCCGATACCTTAAGAATTAAGATAATTAATTAATTAAGATAAATCGGTTGTACTAACTAAATAAGTTTCTGACAACAGAACAGTTTTCTTTTAATGAAATAAAATTCATCGATTAATATAAATTTATCAATTAATCAGAATTTGATATGACCCGACACTTCTATACCCGACACTTCAGACTTGCCCCTTTATTTAGAACTAAATATTCTCGATGGGGTTAAAATTAGGATTATAATCGTAAAATGAATGTCCATGCTCTTGTAAAATTTTATCAATGGCAAATACAGCCAAACTTTCTTTATGAGTCAATATCCTATTAATATTATAAATGCGAAAGTTTGTATGTATGGATGTATGGATGGTTACTCTTTCACGCAAAAACTACAAAGCCGATTACGATGAAATTTGGTATGTAGGTAGCTGAAGACCCAGAATAACATATAGGCTACTTTTTATCTCGGAGTTCCCGCGGGATTGGGACTTACGCGGGTGAAACCGCGGGGCGCAGCTAGTAACTTTATATAACTCAGGCTTTGTTAATGTAGGGTCAAAAGCAATATGGTTCCATTCCATCCAAGCTATTATATTAGGTCGCCGTGTGTTAGAATTAGGAGACTGGTTATGGTATGGTGCATTGTCAATTATTAGCACATTGTTTGGAAGAAACATTGGGAATTAGTTGATTGCGGAGCCATGTTTGATATGCGTTCATTTCTTGATGATAATCTCCATCAGAATCCATACATTTACCTAGTAGTAATGCATCAGGTACAAAACCTTTCTCGCTACCTGCATGTATGATAATAATGCGTTCACCTTTGGAAATCGGTTGCTTAACCCCTTTTTTAGTTTTATCAAGCCAAGATTTGCCTTTTGTGTGAGAAGTATAAGCATATGAAACATCCAATGTATACAATATTTTTGCCGGTAGCTCTTAAAGCCTTCATTTTCTTAATATATTCAAGTCTTTTAGGCGTACAGTACATTTTTCTGCAAGGAGATTTTTTATTATTTTCTGTCTTTATAAATCTAAACCCCATATCTTTAAGATTTTTCTTAATGTATCTGCACATCCTTGAAAACCAATAGCGTCCATGAGTTCAATTTTTAAAGACTTTACAGTAGGAACTTCCTTAAATCTTAAATGAAAGTCGTATATCATGTTTCTAATCACACTGTATTCAAAACAGTTATAACCTGAAAATCTTCATTGGCCTTTCTTTCTTAGGTATGTTAAATGCAGACCTACCATTATTTTCTTCATCCCTTGTTAAATTTTGCAGAAATCGTCTAGATATGCTAGTGGCTTTGACCACGCGGTCTTAATCTTTATTTATATCCATTTTCAGACTTTTTAAAAACAAAAGGTTCTATTAAAAAATACTTGTATTTTATTTGATTGGGACTTACCGCTTATAGGTTTGTTCTTTTTTAAATTGGTATCCATTCCACAATATCTTAAAAATTATGTAGGAATAAATTAAGTACCTATATTCAAATAAGGTAATTTGGCGTTTTACAGCTCTATACTGAAATATTGCGTGCTGTCACTTCCATCACAGTCAAGGTGCTGAAGAGTTTTGTCGGCTAAAACGACTATGGGTAGAACTTTAAAAAATAGTGTAATATATTACTGATAGCTTTTACTGTTTTCAGTTCATACAATATTTCATATTAATGACAAGCCCGCTGAAGTCTTACGCCTGATATTCAGTAGCTACGTGACCGCGATCTCGATCCGGTGGTAGTTTATAAAAAATGTCGAAGCACACAAGTACCACTTATATGATCGATTTAAATAAAGTTTTTATTTGATTCTGTCAAATGCTAACATCATTTGAATAACAATAAAAAAAGACAAAAATATGATGAAGTAGAGGTTTGGCTGGATAGGGAGGAATGCATATTACATTACGTGTACCACTGTATATATCTCCCAAAATTAATAGATTTTGCTTGCATTTTATTTCTTTAAAGTTTTGCCTTTTTGAACGAGGTCCACTGCACAATGTAATACACACAGCAAAATAAAGGTCAGTTTTAACAAAACCACCAAGGGATAGTGCTGAGTAGCAACTTGTCCTGGTATGGATCCTCCGCCTCACCTTTTCCTGCCGCCATAAAGTCTGGAAGGTGAGGTAGCCGGTAGACTTGCAAAATAGGCCTAAATCTCGGAAGCAGGACAGTGACGCACCTGTTACATCTATGGTGCCTATAGGCTACGTTTGTCTTATACCTTCAGGAAATCCGTATGCTCGTTTGCTAAATTATCACATAAAGTAATATTTAAGGAGCACAATTTAAGTGTTCGTGAAGAAATTAATGTGTTGTGTATTATTTCGATCCCGCCTAATATACCTTTATGATCGCAGATCGTACTTATAGTTATGACTTGGCATTATGATCACTTATGACTATTTTGAATCATCTGAGCTTGACTTTTCGAAATCAGGAATTAACTTGACGAAGATTAAAGAAACTTGGCTAATAGCAGATGTTTACACCAATACCAAAAATCGTAATAAAATTGACAGTGTTACTTTCTTCGAGTCTTTGACCCTTGTCGATACAAATGTTGCCTTTCGTTAGCTGGTGTTGTTTAGGTGTTGAATAGTGACCCCCCCCAAGGGTCCGAGCCTTGTCGTGGCGGGGGGGCTGAGTAGCTGGGGTCGAGAGCCGGGACCCCGGTGAAACCAATTCGGACCACGGAGGGCGCTCCTCA
>NJDD01004186.1:0-12286 GCA_002245505.1 Calephelis nemesis
GTGAAATTAGAAAAGAGAAAGTGTATGTTCAGTTTTGACGGCAAAATTGCTGAATCGATTTTAATATTTACAAAAAAAAAGATGAAACTTTGGATAGCGATATAGGCTACATTTCATTTAAAAATGTTAACGAGCAGTGTTGGAGAGCTAAATATCAAATTAGTAGACTACGCGGGCGAAGCCGCGGGTAACAGCTAGTATAAATATAAATAAACATGATACAGAAGGTAAGAGAGAGACAGCAACGAAAGACAGAGGAGGTTTTGCAGAGGATGCTGCAACTGCAGACAGGTAATGATAATACAATACAGCGGGAGATAAGAGGACTTAAAAGAATCAGTTACCAATGAAAGAGAAGGCTTTCCAGATGGTACTGCAATTCCTGAAAGAATTTATTTTGTCTATATATTAAATGAGGATAGGTTTTTGAAAGCAAGTTGAAACATTACATGGTGTGTTATTTCATTTTTTCAGCGTGAAGAAAAGAAGCGAGCAGAAGCTGCCGAGCGGCTGGAGAAGCTGGTGCGGCCCGGGAACAAACTGGGCTCCAGCTCCGGGGAGCTCCGAGACGGTGAGCCCCAAATATATCTTCCTTATCTTCATCATCATTTTGACCTTAATTTTCCCTCACATTTAAAGCCTTCTGTAGGTACAAAAGTAGATGATGCATTGGTTAATTTTTTTCATCGAATCTTTTCATGACCGTTCTTTAACAATTACTACATCGGATTCCTTAATTATATTTTGGAAATAAATGGCAATAACTCGCCAGTACTGTGCCCAAGTGTGCTTAAAACTACATAATATCCTTTTCCGATATCCAATTTTGCACGAAATCGATGTTCAAGAGTAATCCTGCTTGCTAAGTTGGAGCTTTGTGTGTATTGTGTTAGTTGAGGACACAAACGTGGCTTTGGTGGCAAAGGAACTACACACCTAACTCCACCAACCAACCCGAGCCTCGGGTTCGATTCCCGAGGGGGCAGGCATTTCTGTGATGAACGATTTAGATTTTCCCCGTGTTGGTCCAGGCTCCTTTGCAGAATAGACCATCTGCCTTCCCGCCAGGCAGTTCGTAAAAGGCGAGCATAGGAGCATATTCTGGTATCTGTATAAGTATTTCTATGGATTACTATCGTTGGCTAACGCTCATAACTCAAGCATATAATTTGCTTATTTTTGTTAGATTCAATATGTGTAATTTGTCAATTTTTATTTCGGCTGGCACCGGTAGATTTCGTACCACTTGATAATAACAACTAGGTACTAGCAATTGGTATGGGAAAAATTAGTGTTGTTTTTCCTATTTTTCCTGTTATTTAATTAAAGTAAAGTGTCTTTACGCCCATATCCCCGAATAGGTACGCAGAGGCACAACAAGGGCAGCCACGACTAGCCGAAGCACAATGTGATAGGTGGCAAGCCTATCGCCAACCGCGCACATGTCCTATCCCGGGCAACATTTTTTTTTATTTTTCTAATTAGAAAAACCAAATTTTCTTGCCCGACGCGGAAATCGAAACCGGGACCTCATGCAGTCAAGTGTAAAAACTAGACTGTTAGACCACATAGGTTGTTATTTTACTGGTTTTTCTCTTTATAAGAAACTTCTGACAATAACTACTAAAGAAACAAAAGAAAGAATAAGTAATATTGGTTCACACGTTGACGTGATGCGCCACGAAAAATGGGGATTCATTTTTATATACTAGTGATCACCGATTGGTCCAAATTCGACCATAATCAATTTTAATATATTTCTGATAAGAACGCCATCTTCAATTATATTATCAATACCAACTATTTTGTTTCCAAACTTTATGAATATTATAATATTATAGTTTGTGCGCCATCTGTGATCTTTTAACTTAATCAATATTTTTGTTTGTGTAAAATGCATGTATAATGTATGTTTTATTTTTTCATTTTATTCACTTTATAAGCATTATTATTAAAAAATATAAGCGTTCTGCACATCCCTTACACATAAACTATAAGTGTGTTAAATTCACGTATTAATATTATGATATATAAACATAGATTTTATTTATTATATTCCAGATTACCTGCCGCTGGGCGGGGGCGGCTCGGGCTCGAATTACCGCCCGCCCAAGCGTTCCGCCTGTGCTAAGGGCGGCTGTGGGCGGTAGACACACAAACATAATATCTCTCTTAGTATTTAAACTAAGTACTTATCCGTGAAATGCTAATTTAAATTGTATTTATTTAAATAAACTCAATTTAATAAAAAGTATGGATATTTAATAATTGAATTAATTTTATTAACTCTAGATACTTTGTTCGAGTATATCTGTGTCAGTATACAAAATATATTTTACAGAATTACTTAAATAGATACCCTATTCGAGTATATCTGTGTCAGTATACAGAATATATTGTACAGAATTACTTAAATAGATACCCTATTCGAGTATATCTGTGTCAGTATACAAAATATGTACGGAAATACTTCGATACTCTGTTTACAGGCATAGTCAAACTCCTATAACAGAAGCATATAATTTGCTAACTAAATAATATTTATACGCTAGACCAACTAGATCAATTTTTGTATTTTTTAGGTATGTTTATATTATGGAAATTGGTGTAGGTAGTTTTTGAAGGCTTAAAATTTTCAAGGATGAAGTTTTTTATTTCACTTTTTTGCGTTTGTTGAGTTTTTTTTGTTTGACCGTTCTACCTGTGTGTATGTGAAAAACAAGCGAAAAAAAACAACGTTCAAGTTTTATAACCTATCTCCAGTTAGATATAGGCCTATTGGAGTTCTGTTGCTAAGGTATTTTTGTTATTTTAAATAAAATTGAAAATTAACTGGTTCCGGGTTCCGCTTTCGTTGAAAATTGGAATTTTAAGTATCTTGAACACAATTCTTGGGGGCCTCGAGGTTCAAAAGTAACCCTACTAATCTACAGTAGCCCTGTCTCTTATCGTAGATAGGTTATTAAAATCGGTCAGAAATTGATCTGAAAAATATGTATGATTTGATTAATAACTAATAATAAACATGTGATAGAGCATTATATTATATTCATTAATAAATTTTAAGTTCTATTCTTCCGAGTTTTATTTTGTTTACCAGGGGACGATTTTTGAAATATCTACGAGTGAAAAAAAATACAAACCTCAGCTTTCACCTTATTAAAAAGAGAAGGATGTGTTCTAAAAACTACTGTTTGGTTACTATGTTTTTCATATGCTTATATGTTCACAGTCAGGACACCCACGACTACCCAAATACACTAAGTCCCACAATGTGATAGGTGGTAAGCCTATAACCAACTGGGCACATATCCAATTCCATGACAACGTTATTTTTATTAGAAAACTAACTGTTACCCGCGGCTTCGCCCGCGTAGTCTACTAATTTGATATTTAGCTCTCCAACACTGCTCGTTAAAATGTTTAAAATAAAATGTAGCCTATATCGCTATCCAAAGTTTCATCTATTTTTTTTTGTAAATATTAAAATCAATTCAGCAATTTTGCCGTCAAAACCGAACATACACTTTCTCTTTTCACCTCAGATAAATAGTAGGAATACGTTATTGTGTTTACAGTTTTATCTGCACTTCGGTAAATCCTGTGAAATTAAACTGTATAGCAAGTTATGGAAACCTCTAACAGATTTTTTTCAAAATTTTAGAAATATACGTATCGTCTCTGAGGTCTAACCGTCCGTCTTCGGAATTACTTCTTGAGATCTTGGGTTCTATTTCCGGGCCGGGCAACAACAAAAAAACAAATAAAAATGTATTGTTTACTTTTAAAGGTTATTTTTACTTTACGCAAAGAGGTTTACTGATTTAGGCGTGAAATTGTAACAGACAGACAGACAGAGTTACTTTCCCATATATAATATTAGTAGGGAAGTAGGGATTTTTAACCAATTTTGCTACTATGTATATCATAATTTCTTTGTGTGTTTTTCGTTAATGATAAACTGATGTACGTGGTACATTGTTATGGACTTATGGTAATGTTAAATATTTTTTATTAACAGTAATGTTAAATATTTTTCCTGCGCAAATTGTGCCACCCCCGTTCAGCCTTATAGGGGTTGATTTTCAAAAAACGCTTAGATATGTACTTATCTCATAATTTGTATTGCAGAGCATTATACCAGTGTCACGCAAAAAATTTCAATAGAATTAAATTTCCCATACAAACTTAGATACCCCCTTTAACCCCCAATGGGAGTGAATTTCGAAAAATCCTGAAATACGTGTTTCATCATTTGTACTAAAAAGCATTAATTCAAAGTTTCATGCAAAAATGTGCAATAAAAATATTTTTGTCATACATACTTTGCCACCCCTTTTAACCCATTTAGGGGTTGAATTTCCAAAAAATAATATGCCCATGTCCTTCTCATGAATGCAAACTATCTCCATACCAAATCTGGGCAAAATCGGTAGGGTGGTTTAGGCGTGAAAAGGTAGCAAACAGACAGAGTTATTTTCGCATTTAGAATATTAGTGTGGATTAGTAAATACTATTTAGTTAAAAAATGTTGCCCTGAAAAGGACGTTTTTATTAAGTTTGTTATTTTCCTAGCTCGGGAGCTCCGATAAATGCGTGCGATCGCTGTAAATTACAGTCCTATGAAAAAGGCGAGTGCTTCGTCGCGCACGCACCCCGGCCAGCCGGTACCGCCGCAACTGCGATGTCCCTATATTTTAAACCTGTAATATCTCCGAAACTATTCGTTTAATTTACATACTGTAAAGGACTATATTGTTCTATATTAAATGTAAAACTTATTTAAGATAGTTAATTAGATAAGGATTAATGCTGTATTGCTTTAAATCGCTTTATAAATAAGCCATTATTTTTCGTAAGAAGTAAAAGATAAAAATTGGTTATTGTAAGTTATCCCTAAGAGATAAACATATACCATCGCGAACTTTTTTGTAGACTTTTGTAAGGTAAACAATACTTAGTACATTATTTTGATCTATCTCGTAGAATTCAGCCAGCGTTTGCAATGCAAGCGCAAAAAATATGTTTATTTACGACTTCGCATTAGAAATCTTGAAATTATCAGTAGTTCTCTAATATATGAAGCATTTTATTATACATATAAACCTTCCTCTTGAATCACTCTACCTATTGAAAAAAACCGCATCAAAATCCGTTGCGTAGTTTTAAAGATATAAGCATACATACATACAGACAGACGCGGAAAGTGACTTTGCTTTATACTATGTATAGATTCGAACAATAAATTTTCTAGTTTTTTGTTGCCCAACCTGGAGGTCGAATCTTGGACCTCAAAAAGTAAACCGCTAGACTCACCTAGACCACAGAGGTGATTTATGTATGGTAGTGGTCGCCTATTGGTCGAAATTTGACCTTATTCATTTTTTATTATAAGTTATTCAATATAAACTATAACAAAATATAATATTCTAATATTATTAAGGTTTTATTGTGATTATCTTTTTGATAAGAACGCCATCTTTATTTATCAAGACCTACTAAGTACTTTGTCTTCAAACATTATGAATTTAGTTTGTGATCTTTTATCCTTATCAATATTTTTGTTTGTGTGTGTCAAATGTATGATATCAGGTGAAATGTTTTATTTATTGATAATGTACTGTATAAGCATTATTATTAAAAAAATATTAGCGTTCTGCACTTCTCCTACACATAAACTGTAAGTGTGCTAAATTTCATATTCCTCCGTCTGCGCAATTTTCGTAAAAATGGTCCAAAGTTTTTGCGTCACTTATTAATATTGTGATACAAATTATAGAATTCACTCCCTTTAGAGGTCCGCGATAGCACTTCCCTGCACATCTTCAAGAATCGATTGAAAGAATATTACTTAACATTTGCATAACAATTTGTGACTTTCAGGTTTCTTATTTATACAGATTTTTGAACATTAGTTATATTATTTTATAGTATGTCATTGTTATGAGTTTTTTATCATATTCTTACTACGTTTAGGTTATTTATTTATTGTGAATGATGCCTTCTACTGTTTCATCACAGATTCTAATTTTTAGGGTTGGCTGGAAGAAATCTGTAGACCTGGAGATAAGCCCACCTTTTGTGCATTTCTGTTTATCACTGTCCATGTTTTATGTCATAAATTGTGTACAATAAAGAATTAAGTAAATAAATAATTATATCGCCTCTGTGGTCTAGCGTTCCGGCGTGGGATTTGACTTCATGAAGTCCCGGGTCGGGCAAAAAAAATAATAGAAAATTGTGTATTTTCAATTTTCTAATAAGGTTAACGTTACCCGGGATCGGATATCGGTTGGCAATAGGCTTACCACTTATCACTTTGTGGAACTTAGTGTCTTCGGCTCGACGTGGGTGCTCTGGTTATATAGCCTCTGCCTATATTTTAATCGGTTGACGAAAATTTGGCCACCAATCATATTTTCGGACTAAGTATCTTTGGTTAATCATTTATTATATCCTCAGTATGGGCGTAAAGAAACTTTTTAATATTAAACTTTTTTTTTAAATAGTTATATACTTAAGTTAAAATCATACTTGAATGCTTATTTTATAAGAGAACTTCTATTTTTTTAACATGTCCGTGTTTTTTTAAAATCCGTCACTGAGTTAATTTATTACAGGTACACTTATTATCGTCATATATGAATTTGACCGCCTCTTTAAGTGAAGGGTTAGCGCACCTCTACGCCAAATTATATCGACCAAGCACGAAGCTCGGGTTCGATTCTTGACAGGACTAAGCATTTGTGTGATAAACACCGGTATCTTTCCCCTGTTGGTCCGCTGCGTAGATTAGACCATCTGGCTCCATACCAGTCAGCTCATAAAAATTAGCATTGATTGGTAACTTAGGTCACCAACATCAAGAGAACTGGTGGTAGAGTACTGTGCAGCAGTTTGCCAGGGCAGGGACCATAGTAAGTAGGTAAGTAAGTATAGTGAATCCCCGTGTTGGTCCGGGCTCATTTGCAGAATAGACCATCTGCTATCCTGCAGGCAGCTCGTAAAAGGCTAGCATACGCTTAGCGTCACTAACACCGTGACATCCAGGCGGTTGAGTTTCGNNNCTCATCCAGATTGGTACTACCGCCTCATCTATTTCTGCCACCATAATGTCAGCACTTGCCGTTGACGTGTTCCGGTTCGGAGGATACGGTAGCCGGTACATCTACTTTTGCTTGAGGTCTACCATACCGGTCTCAGGTTTGCAACGCACCATTACCATCTTTCGTCAGGAAATACGTCTGCTTGTTTGCCTTCCAATATCATAAAAGTAAATAAAAATAAATAGTGTTAGAATATGTCAGTGTTGATAGTAATATAAGTCATATATGTTATGAGTATTATGGTCGGGTTGTTGCCCACTCCATAATGGGTAAAGCTTACGTCTACCCTACCCCCCGGACTGGTATACTACCGTGCAAAGCACGCCCTTTACGAGCTGCCTGCCAAAGAGGCAGATGGTCTCTTCTACACAGACGACCCGGACTAACGCGGGAAAAATCTATTCTGTTCTTTTTTTTTGTATGAATATTAAATAATGTACAAAAAAATAATGGAAAATGCGTATTTTAAATTTTCTTACAAAAAAACAGTTTGGATATGTGTCCAGTTAGCGATTGGCTTGCCCCCCATCACTTCGTGTCTTCGGCTAGTTGTGGACGTGCCCTCTGCATTTTTTTTCGGAGATATGGGCATGAAGACACTTTTTGTTTGAATGAATAACGTTAGACCGAGATTCGCAAATACCTTTTTTTAAATTTCTTTCAGTAAGTTTGTAGCTTGCAAACATCGTACTTTTTGTGTACCCTAAAATTTTCCAATAGAGTAAAACTATATCGTACCTAGCTACTTAAGGGGCCATGTACGCTAAAATACGTCAGCACTTTACTGCTTTTTTCACACAAAGCAATCATAGATCTTGCTGACAAAAATACACAAGATTAACATGAATAGGTATGCTTTACTAGACTAGTGTTTCCAAAACACGATTCATTTCACTTTGCTCGATAGAAAAAAATCAAAAAGTTCACCCTTTTTTGGAAGCTTTTGCTTTCTGTGTACTTCAATTGTGAAAATATCGACACCAGACTTAACATAAACATAGACAAGTATTATATCTAATAGGTAAGTGTTTCAGTTTTTAAATTTTTTTCTAATTACTTTTATAGTGTCAAAAAAAGTGATTTGTCGCTTAAGACAATTACTTTCGAGCGCACTTATTTCATAGTAATCATGGAACGGGGGAGTGCGGCGTGTGGCACTTCAGTCGGCAGTCCCCTGCAGATACTTAGGCGTGTAGCTTGTGTTGCTCGTTTTGCTCGCTCGCTCTTCAATTTACGACTAATTATTAAAACAATATCATGGCTAAGAAAAAAAAGCTTAAAATAAAAATCTTTCTGCAAGCCGGTAAAGACTTAGAAAAAGTATGATTGAATGTTTGAGGTAAATATTTTAATTTACCATTAGAGAGTAGTACCTGTTTATTTTATGTATCGCCTCAGTGGTCTAGCGGTCCAGGTGTTGGACTTGACTTCATGAGGTCACGGGTTCAATTCCCGGGTCGGGCAACAAAAAAGAAAATGTAGTTTTTCAAATTTTCTGATAAAAAATGTATTGTTGTCGGGGTTGGATATGGGTTGGCTTACCGCCTATTACATTGTGGAACTAGTGTCTTCGGCTAGTCGTGTGTGCCTTGGTTGTGCCTCTGCCCACCTCTTCGGGGATATTGGCGTGAAGATACTTTATTTTATGTTTCCTTAGACATATTACCATAGTAGGAAAGTAGCACAGTAGTACTACATCTTTGGCTGGTGAATTATGTACTCTACCACAGGCCATAGTTACTTTTCGACCGCATTAATTTTTCATGCCACCATAGCGACAAGGCTTGCCGTTGCCATGTTTAGTGGGAATATCTATCTACTGACTTGGTGTACTAACCAGAGACTAGAACTACTAACATCCATGTTCACTACGCTTCTTTGTCAATAATAGGAATCGTATATTTTTTACAAACTTTTTTGGTTTAGGTTTGAATCGCAGGTTCAATCGCAGGCAAGAACGTGTTTTTTTTCATGAAATTTATTTATCAGGGCTATACAACAACTAGTTGTTATATAGCCCTGATGATGCTTGTATAGCGAAACCGGTTGGCTAAATTATAAAAATAAAAAATAATAAAATATATTGTGGAAAGTACAAGTGGTTCTAAATAAATTACATCAAGAATGGAATTCCACCAAGCTCCGACGATAAGAAGTATAGAATCTGTTTTTTTTTTCAATTTCCTAATACGTAGATACCTAGCTAGTTTGTTTATATTTTAGGACTTTGAAGCTAGTCGTGGGTGCCAAGGTTATGCCTACCAGTTTGGAGACAGCTACGTGCATTTTCTTATGATATAGGAGGGCAAACAGACGGATTTCCTGATGGTAAGAAATTCAAGCCGCCTAGAGACACCAAAGTGGATAATGGTGGGTTGCCAACCTGAGGCCGGTAGCCTCGATCAAAAGTAAGTTTTCCAGCTACCTTACCCTCCGAACCGGAACACGTCAACAGCAAGCACTGACGTCATAGAGGCAGGAATAGGTAAGGCGATGGTACCAATCCGGATGTGTCGCTACGAAACTGCACCACATTGTCAAGGTGATAGTGACGGTAAGCCTATGCTCGCCTTTTACGACCTGCCTGACAGGTAGGCAGATGATCTATTCTGCAAAGGAGCACGGATCGACACTGGCATAAAGATACTTTTAGATCTATATCACATACTGCCAACCTCTTGTATTAAAAATATGTTTAAAATGGCCTATGTGGTGCAGCAATTCCGGTGTTGGACTTCAGTTGACGAGGTATCGGGTTCGAATCCCAGGTCGGGGAACAAAATATTTATTGTTACTATTAATAACTCAAGAACGGCAAAACCGATTTGATTGAAAAATAATAGGGAGGTAGCTTAGAAGTAGGAGACAGTTATGTGATACTTTTTTCCCGTTTACTGTAAGGAAACTAGGAAACTAATTTTTTTTCGAAAACAAGCTAAACGGGTGAAAGGAAGTTCGTTGAAACAGCTATTTTTGTAATGAAATAAAGCATCACAGCCCGGGATTGGATAGGGTATGTGTGCCTATTCGCGTCCACGCACCAGTTCGCGTCCATTTCGTGGACACCGTTTAAAAAACCCTTAAAAATAAGTGTACAAACAAATTAGGGAAATTAAAAGTCGTTTCTACCTATTATACAATATATTAGGAACACACATACACAGACAAAAGAACTGTTCGCATATTTTTTCCGTTTTAAAAAAAATAATTAATCTTACCTATATAAAAAGTTGTGTAAATGTTCATAATTTTAGTAACAAAATAGCGAAGCAGCGCGCGTTTCATACGTAATTTTTCAATGTTTTAAGTTTAAGTAAAGATTGTATTTGTTTCAAGGCCTTGAAAATTATTAAAAGAATAAAGATATTGATAATTTTGATTGATTATTTTATTTTTTAAAGTTAAAATGAGGTGGACGCGAACTGGTATACCAATGTAACGAATTAGTCAGTTTGCGTCCAGGGTGGACAAACTCATCTTTCTATTTCTAACTTAATCCTTTATTTTAATGTAAAGAAATATGTCATAAGGATGGGGTTTTATTTTATTTATACCATTATTATTATGCTTATTTAAATAGCCAATTTGCGTCCACTTAATTATGGTAATAGGAAAAGATATAGATGTCGCAATTTACCTAGACGCAAACTGGATGGACGGATTATACTATATACCAGTTTGCGTCCACTTTTATTTAAATACTAAATCTTACGTAACTGTTTTATAAAATTGAATCAGACATTTATAGATAGATGGTAGTCGGTAGAGTGCATTGTATCATCCCTTCGGGACTAGTGCCCGACACCGCTCCGGAAGGGAACAAGCGCATTAAACTTTTTCTGCCTTCTTCCACTTATACACAAGCAGCTGTATGATAAATTTTAAATACACAATTATGTAAGTATATTCAGGCCATTATTTAGTTATTATTCCACAAAGAAGTTGACAAAGGTGCAACTAGGACACGCACGGTTAGCCTAAGATACTTAGTTCCACAATGCGATAGGTGACAATCCTATTCCCAACCGGGCACATGTTCTATCCCGGATCACGATGTTTTCATTAGAAAATAATAAAGATAAAGAGCATTACAAGAATGAAAGAGGAAACACGATAGGTAATAATAGTTAGGAAAAAAAATTGAAGGAAACTAATTTTTTTTGTGAAATGGACGTGCTTAATGTGAAATCTATAAAAGAAAATATACTTACTACCTGCAGATCCAATAAAATCGACTAAATATTTTAAAATGTCTGTATTCTAGAATTAAGATATTTTGAATAAAAACAAAAAAAATATATATGACCTAGTGGTGACCTGTCTGACATAAACAATCAATGATGTAATTTTGGGCTCCAAATCATCTAAGATGCAAAAAGTGTTAAAGTAATGAATGTTGATTGGAAAGAAAAAGGCGTATCTACATTTAAATACGAAATGAAACCAAAATAGCACATGAAAGAGGTGTAGCCAGAACGTATTAAAGAGTTTTAGTTAACGTAGTAGTGCTGAAATAAACAAATGAGTTTGCTTGTCCAGGTAGTGCTTTTAGTAGGGGTAGATAGTTTGATTGGCATCATTCGTAGCAGTGAGATCCGAGAAAGAGTGGGATTAAAAAAGTGTTGGTACAATAATGAGTAAGGGCATGTTCCGTTGGTTCGTTCATGTTGTGAGAATGGCAGATGAAAGATTACCAGTACAGACATATATTACGAAAGTGAATAGATGTACTTAGTTACCTGGGAAAACCTAAGTTGACTTTCCATGGTCAATTTTAACCCACGGCCAACTCTTGTCACCACAATCTCACAATAAAAAAAATTAATTATTGTGAGGGAGCTAGTAACACTTGGTAATCTTCTCTGCCAACCCAGCGAGGGACTAGGCGCGAAAATATGTATTTTATACAGTAATAGTTGAACCCCACTATTTCTTTCAAATTTCTTAATAAAATCTCCCCTTTATAAGTTGGTGGACGCAAACTGGTCCATGGGTGGACGCGATCTGGATTTTGTGGACGCAAACTGATCAAATCGCCATATTTCGATTTTTTTTATTACATTGCGAGGCACACAAGCAGACGGATTTCCTGATGGTAAGAAATTCCCGCCGCCTAGAGACACCAAAGGTGGTAATGGTGCGTTGCCAACCTGGGGCCGGGATGTTAGGCCTCGAGCAAA
>NJDD01004188.1:0-19582 GCA_002245505.1 Calephelis nemesis
ACTTTTCCGTAAGTTTTGATTAAATGTGATCCATCTAGGGGATACTTTATCTGATTCTGGGACACTTATATTTTCGTGGGGTGCAGTGAGACGGGTTGGACTGCCAGTATTCATGATACATAAGTTTTGCAAGTCTATTATATCTAGTAGTCTATTTCCATGAAATGACGTATTGTCACTACCCCACATAGTATGTTGGCAGTTAAAATCACCCAGAACTATTAAAGGTCGTGGGAGGTTTGAGAGTATGTTATTAATTTCATTTAAAATGTTAATATTAGGCTGAGGGACATATATACATACATAACAAATATTATTTACAGTTGCTGCAATTATAGAAAAGTTAGTGTTGTGTGAAGAAATAGGATGATAAGAAAAATTGTTATTTTTTTTAATGAGTATGGCGACTCCACCATACCCATCTGATCTGTCCTCACGGAGACATGCATAGCCTGGAATCTTAAATAAGTTTCCCGGTCTAAGCCATGTCTCCTGAAGACAGACTATAAAAGGTTGGTATTTATTTGTTAAGTAAATTAGGTCATTCTTTTTATTAAAGATGCTGCGGCAGTTCCACTGGATCAGTTGTTTGTGTCTGTCCATTGTTGTGGTTGATTGTCTTTGCTAGTGTAACTATAATGCTGGCAACGTTGGACGGTACATTCAAATTAGGCTTGCAAACAGGTGACAGGAGAGTCATCAACTCTAGCCAAGTCATGTCTGATGATTGTTCATTATCATAGTTTTTCATTTTAATAGCTGTCCCCTTAGTAGAATTATAAGGGTTGTATTCTTTAATAATTGATTCATGTGTAAGTCTGTCATATCCTTTATTTTGTTTAGGAGGAGTGCGTGGTTTTAAAAAGGTAGTTTTTTTTATAGGAGGTACTAGTGGTTTTACTTGTAGAAGGGATTTGTGGGTAATAAGATGTGGAATGTTTCGGTTGTGAAGACAAGGTTTCAGAGTATAATTTGTGTACAGTCGGGTGATATTTAGTGGCTTCAGAATATGAAATGCAATTTTGAGCCATTGTTTTTTTAATAGCTTTTTGCCTTTCATATTCTGGGCATTTTTTGTCAATAGCTGAATGAGAACCGTGACAAAGTATACATGTTTCTTCATCTATGTCACACTTATCTCCAGTGTGGTCAGCACCACATTTGTAGCACCTGGGCTTGGACCTGCACTGTGATTTCATATGACCAAACCTACAGCATTGGTAACACTGAATTGTAGGATATATGTACAACTCTACAGGTAGTGCGTTATAGCAAACAAAAACACGCTTTGGCAAAATTTGTCCGTCAAATGTAATAACAACAGACTCCGTATCTTTGTATTCTGTTAGTCCATTACAAATTTCTTTTCTAGGTATGCGTCTTACTTTTAAGATTTTGCCTGTTCCTATAGGTGTGTTAATATTATTGATAATTTCCTCAGAAGTCCAGTCACAGGGAACTCCCTTCACTACTCCCATTCTTGTGATGTTAAATGTCGGTATAAAGGCTTTATAATTATTAATTTGTAAAGAGTTGCTATCAACAAATAAATTTGCATCTGTATATTTTGAAAAGGATAGGGACAAACGGTTGCGACCTATCTTTTTCAAACTTCCGTCAATTATACTATTAAATTTATTTTTCTGTAAGAATCGTCCAAAAGATACAGGATGGAGCATCGAATTATTATTATTTTCTGTAGATAGTTTTATGATGTGTACGACATATGGGGCCGCATCTAGTGCTTCATATAAACGAGTAAAAGATAGAGGTGTTTGTCCTGATTTTTTATCATCTTTAGGATCAATATTTGAAACGAATTTTGGCGGGAGTAAATTTTGAGAAGTTATATTTGGAGCATTTTGAATTTCAGGTGTTGTTTTTAAAGAAAAGTTGTCTTCGCAAAAACAGTCGCTTTCTTTAATGGCATGGTGGTCGGAGGAAGATCGCTTCCTTTTTTTCTTATTACATTTTTTACACACTTTACGTACGTTAGCTCGTTTTCTACTTTGAATGTTATCAACTGAACAGTCTGTATCCATAGAAGATTCGTCTATAGTAACATGGCAAGCTGGTTCTGGAGGCCCTCCGCCAGGATCGTCTGGCGGTTCCATGATGGAAAAAGTATATTGTATAAAAACTTACCAATATATGTAGATTTTTACACACTTATATATAAATTATAAATATATTTACAAATAAAATACAAATTAAGTAAAATAACAACACTAATCCTATAAATAACTTAGAAAAATTAAATAATCAAAAAAGCCGCGACCGCGCTGTTCAACGTTTCCTGCCCTTTAGACGCAGCGTTATTAAGAGAGTAGAACATGGCCGTAATCTAAAACGGATTCAATTGAAACACGGTTCACAACTCAGGGATTATCCCCCCAGATTTAGGGAATAAAAAATTGGAACGGGTTTTTCTAGGGGGGATATATTTTTAGGGATATTATTAGGGATTTTTTTATTTCGATTATTTTTTTAATTTTTTGTCATTTATTAGAAAAATATACAAGGCGTTGATTGAACCAATAAAGCCAATATTCTTATTTATTTTTAACGCACAGGTTTAGTAACATCTGGTATGAATGCTGGTTCCTAAAAATGTGTTTAAATAAGAAATAAATATTACTACATATAGTAATGCCGATTAATTATTTATTATTTAATTAATGATTATATTAAATATTAATTACAATATTTGTCTAGGGGAATATCCAAGAGATTACGGGAATTTTTGGGGGTTTTTTATTTCAGCATTGGGGTGAAAAAAAATCGGAGAATTGGGAACACTGAATTGAAAATGGGAAATCCCCGGCCAGCAATAAAGAAACTGAACATCATATTTTAGCGGATTTGTGTTGCCTATAAAATATAATTAATTATATAAGTCAAATTAAATTAATGTAAAACAAAGTAGAACGACTAAATTTCTAAAACTAAAAAAAAAACACCAGCCACTAAAAGCAATAGGTATTTTGACACCAATTGAGAGGTGGTGAACCACCAGTTTTAGTGTAAAATCCACTAAGTTGGGAAGACTCAAGACTAGTTGCACAGTAGGACATGTTTGTCTGATAAGTACTAGTCCATGGTCTCATCTGAGTTCTGACACTATCGGGAGCATTTATCAGTTATTATACTTTACCTACCTATTGATTAGGAGCCGGAACCGTGTTCTTTTTTGCAGTCTGACCACATAAACAGCATAATGTCATATTCTGGTATGTAAACTCAACCTACTTACTAACAAATATACTTTATTGGAACATTATTTAGAGTATTGTAGTCTTTGACATTATTTGCCAAAAATACTGGTTACGGCACAAAATACATTGAATAATAGGTCTGGTTACTGTTTATTACTGTGGTTTATTCAGGTTTATTACATTAATTTGACCGCTGAGTACACAGATTATACCTCTGCTGAATATATTTTGGTAATATACGGTACCTAGTTATATTTAATCACTAATGTAAGCTGATTGATTGATTGATGTATTATTCAGTAATATCAATACTCTAAGTAATATATTAATCAGTATTATAATTAGCTGAATAACTACTAGTGTCAGGATTATTTGGTAGAACACAGACATTTTGCACAGGACTAAATAAAAATTGGTTAATCAACTGGTTATGAGCTTCTTTATTATAACCAGGTGTCAAAGGAGTGCGCTCTTTGGGTTTTAGAAAAACTGTTATCTTGTAGGGCCTCTGGGAGGAGGAGGGATAGGAGTGCTGTGAAGATAGAAGTCTTTGGTTTTGAGGAGTTTTTTGTAGTTTGGTAATGTCTGCATAACTATGTGTTACATTAGGAAAGAGTTTACTAGCTTCTATATATGAAATTGATTTCTCTGACATAACACTTTTGATAGATTTTGGTCTTCCCAACTCCAGGCATGCCTTGCTAGTAACAAAGTGGCTACTAGAGCAAATAACATAAAATGCTTCCTCTTCTCCAAGCTGACACCCCTCATTAGAATGTCCTTCACCGCATCTCAGACAGCGAGGCTTGGATCTATCATACCATAACGACATCAATTGTAACATTGGATGGTAGGGTATTGATATTGTTCTACTGTCAAAGCTGAATACAAACAGGAAACATGTTTAGGCAAAACCTGCCCATCAAATGTTACAATCACTGTTTGGTTAGGTTTCTATTGCGTTCCATACACAGTATTCACCTTTCTATTTATTCTACACTTCTGCATTAGTACAATCTACTGGTACCTCCTTGACAGCACCCATGTGAGTCACATTGAAAGTAGGTATAAATGTGTAAAGCTATTTGCATCATTGGGAGTTTTAAATTCTACAGAAACACAAATACATCCTATTTTCTTGACATAATCTTGCAGTATATATTTAAAGTTATTTATCATTAAAAATTGTCCAAAGAAGAAAGGAAGTACCTACTAAAAATGATGTAATCTGTTTTTGGATCGAACATGAAGATATATTTTCTGTTCCACATGATGATGTATTGACTGTTTTAAAAGAACCTACTCCTAGTTGGCGTGGAGAGTTGTTGTTTTATTTATAAGGAATTTATAAGGAAGAAGTTTAAAAAATATAAAAATATTGTTTAATTCTAAACACCATGAATGATGTGTCACCACCACTATGTCATTTACTACATTTGGTTAATATTAATATGATGACTGATTTTAGTAAAGTTGAGACCAACCGTTTTTTTTTTATTACTTTATTGTACTCTACATATTGTCATCATGATCATCTAAATCCCAGTTGTTGTAAAAACCTACGGTCCGCTTACCTATACTAATACCAAATTAAAATTTTAAGACTGTGATTACTGTTGACTGCAATAATAAAAATTATTTATTAAGCAAATAATAATAATAATGAAACTGTAACTCAAGTCGTATATCAGATTAAGTAAGATAAAAATATCAGTTTGAATTAATAACTGGAACTTGATTTGAAAGTGAATTTTTCAAACAAAAAGAATAATAAAACAAATAAATTTGATGTTGTACTAAAATATGCATATATTATTTACAAAAACTGACACCTCCTTGTAGAATATCACTTCCATGGATGACACTAATGTATGGAATGTCACTTCCATAGATATAGGTCACTACCATAGGGTGTTTGTTTTTCCAAACCCTGATAGCTGGCTACTTTAAACGCTGCGAGCTCTGTGAATATTTTTCCCTGGAAGAGAAACGCCCAATCTACATCACTAATATTAAAAAGACGATTTCATCTGGTTATGTATTTTTATGTCTATAAATCTGAATTACCTATAAAACTCTAGTTGTTTTAACTGTGTTGAACATTAAACTAACACTGAAACTAACTAATAACTTGCAAACATGCATCGTTAAACAGGTTTTGTATACAGGTTGATTCAGAATACAAGTTACTTAAACATTTTTGAAATATATTATTTTCGATATAAGTTTATTATTCGCCAATTCGTTCACACAGCCAATATTTTCCAGATAAACACCAAATGATATAAGTATTATATATTTATTGTAAGTACATATAAGTGTTAAAGTGACATACATGAATTATTATAAACATACATAATGTATTACATATAACATATTTACACAAAATTGAATTTAATAATAAAATCTAATATTAATTGCTTTAATTTAAATTTAATATTCTTAATTGTCACTGTATCTTTTAGATTGTAATTAGGTATATAACATAAATAATTATGTAACAGTGAAATTTGGCCTTAACCGTTCTGCTTACAATCCAAACTAATGTTATAAGTGGGAAAAACTGTCTGTCTGTTCGCTCTGGTACTCTGTCACCGCTAAACCACAAGACTGATTTTGATGAATTTTGATATGCATATAGGTATTTATTTATTTTATATTGTAACTATTGTTATTTATCTATATATTTTGCCCCGTGTTGGTCCGGGATACCTTGCAGAATTGACCATCTGTCCATCATCCCGACCAACATTTTTTTTGTTAGAAAATTGAAAAAATCCAATCTTCTTTTTGTTGGCCGACCCGGGATTCGAACCCGAGACCTCATGCAGTCAAGTTCAACAACCGGACCGCTAGACCACAGAGGCGATTACACCGTCACCAACACCGTGATATCAGACTAAGTGGTAGAGTTTCGCAGTGACTCGCCTGGATTGGTACCACCGCCTTACCTATTCCTGCAGCCATAATGCCAGCATTTGCCATTGAGGTGTTCATGTGTTCAATTCGCGGTGCCTAGGGACACCATAAGTGGTAATTGTGCGTTGCCAACCTGAGACCGGGATGTTAGGCCTCGAGCAAAAGTAAGTTTACCGGCTACCTTAACTTCCGAGTCTAAAGACGTCAACGGCAAGCACTGACGTTATGGCAGCAGGAATAGTTAAGGCGGTGTTATCAATCCCGGTCAGTCGCTGCAAAACTCAACTACCTAGTAGGATGTCACGGTGTTAGTGACGTTAAGCTTATGCTCGCCCTTTTACGAGCTGACTGGCAGGAAGGCCGCTGGTCTATTTTGCAAAGGAGCCCAAACCAACACGAAATTGTAACAAAACAATTTCTGTTTCCAGATGTCCCTTAACAATAGGAGAATGTGGACGATGATGATTTCGAAGTAGTCATGCCAGATAGTGGCAGATACTCGACTAATATTCACGTTTCAAAGTATAATATATTTATGACTCTTAGAACTGATTTTCTGTTTCCAGATGTCCGTTGCCAAGAGGAAGATGTGGACGAGGATGATTTCGAAGTAGTTAAGACAGATAATGGCAGATACTCGACTAATTTTCATGTTTCAAAGTATGTATTCATTTATTTTTGACTCTTAGAACCGATAATGCAATTTTTAAAGCTAAGCTGGAATATACCTAGATTTTGTGAGCACCGGATATTGTTATTAATATATATAATATTGTATACTCTGTGATCACTGGTTTTGAATGATCACAAAGTGATTTTAATTATATCATAAAAATTA
Source organism: Calephelis nemesis (assembly GCA_002245505.1). Lineage (NCBI taxonomy): Eukaryota > Metazoa > Arthropoda > Insecta > Lepidoptera > Riodinidae > Calephelis > Calephelis nemesis. The sequence goes on from NJDD01004188.1 coordinate 6,973, forward strand.
TCTTTCTATGTACCTATATAAAAATGAATCCACTTTCATGGACATTGCATCACACCTGAAGGGATGGTCCAATTTTGCTTACTCTTTTTGTTGCGTTACTGTCAGGAGGAGGTAATTATGAAAAGAAACTCTAAGAAAATTGCATAAAAATGGGAAAACAATGCTTTAATCCAGCGGTCGGCGACCAGCGGACTGCGGCCCGTCGACATTTTCTTTTGTATAGTATAGTATAGTTTTGTAAATAAATTATAAATATCAAAGTATTTTTTTATATAATATTGGAAGGCAAACAAGCAGACGGATTTCCTGATGGTAAGAAATTCCCGCCGCCTAGAGACACCAAAGGCGTTAATGGTGCGTTACCGACCTGAAGCCGGGATCTTAGGCCTCGAGTAAAAATAAGTTTACCGGCTACCTTACCCTCCGAACTGGAACACGTCATGACGTTATAGCGGCAGGAATAGGTGAGGCCGTGGTACCAATCCGGGTGAGTCGCTGCGAAACTCTACAACCTAGTCAGATGTCACGGTGTTAGTGACGCTAAACCTATGCTCGCTTTTTACGAGCTGCCTGGCAGGAAGGCAGATGGTCTATTCTGCAAAGAAGCCCGAACCAACACGGGGGAAAAATGCCATAGATTTAGGATATAAATCTATGGTAAATGCATAGTATACGATCCACGGTTGACCGTATAATATACGGCGTATAGGTATAGTGTGGATTGAACCTTAAGACGCGCTTCTCTTATCATTTTAATTTTTTTCTATGGGATATGACCAATTATACGTAGGTATATTTAGCTTCTAATATCACAAGTGTGACCCACCTTTGATTTTTTGGCTGCCTTGTGGCCCTTGCCTACCAAAAGGTTGCCGACCTCTGCTTTAATCCATCCAAACTGTTAGTAGCTGTTAATGTCAATCGATATGAAGTTCGCCGGGTCTGCTAGTTAGTGATACATATTTATCATCAAATGGAATCACAATCACTAGAATGATTAAATTTTTTAATTTTATTTGGTTTAAAGTTACAAAACATTTCTGAAACGTGCTTTTCTGCAAAATAATTAAAAATATGATAAAGGTCTTGAACTTTGCCATCTGCTTTATGATTTTCGTGTTATGGATTATTATTAAAACCATTTTTTTATTTAAGGCATTATTTTGGATCCATTATTGGCAGAAGGGGTGCTGTGGCAAGTCGGATTGAGATAGAAACCAAAACCTTTATAAAAATACCAAGTGGTTTTGAGGATAAAGATATCATCATCTACGGATCAACGGTTTCTGTAAGTAGATATACGTTCAAAGCATCTTCACGCTCATATCCCCGTAGAGTTAGGCAGAGGCACAACCAGGGCACCCACGACTAGCCGAAGACACTAAGTCCCACAATATGATAGGTGGCAAAGCTATCGCCAACCGGGCACATTTCCAATCTCGAGCAATATTTTTTTATTAGAAAATTGGAAAAACCCAACTTTTTTTTGCTGCTTGACCCAGGATTCGAACCCGGGACCTCGTACAGTCAAGTCCAACAACTGAACCGCTAGACCACAGAAGCGAGTCAACTTATGGCTTATGCCCATTACTTATTGACACCAAAGCTGGTAATGGTGTATTATTAATAAACAGACTAAACTTACACCAAGACAGATTAAACTTACTCCAAGGCGTATGTAAACATTAGTGTATGTTACTATAATATGGTGAAGACTATTATGTCAACTTAAACCTTTGAGTACATTAATTTAAGTTTATTAGTAAGACAGCTTGAGTTCAGCCATTCTGCTCTCCAAACTGGAACATGTCGGTGGTGAGGACTGAATTTGTGTGATTAGGAATAAAACTGTTACAGTTATCAGTTTATTATAGTATGAGATAATGGATATAATTACTAATTTGTCTTTAAACCATGTTTAAACATGTAAATGTGATGTCAGGTTAATTTTATATGTTAATGTTACAGAATTCTAATGTTTTAATGTTCATCAATTAAATTTATAGTTGATGGTAGTATCTTCACGCCCACATCCCTGAAGAGGTAAGCAGAGATACAACAAGGGCACCCACAATAAACTAGACAAAGTCCTGGCAATCCTATCGCCTACCGGGTGCGTATCAAATCTCGGACCACGTTATTTTATTAGAAAGTTTGAAATACACTTTCGTTTTTTATTTTTTTAATGCCAGATTCGGGGATCGATCTCGGTACCTCTAGTAGTAAAGCCTGACTCTGGGCCACTAGACTATAAAGATTTGATTAGAAGTTTGTTTTTAAAAGATAATAGTTTCTATATTTTCATCACTACATAGTATAAAACAAAGCCGCTTCCTCTGATCCTATGTCCCTTTGTATACGTAAATCTTTAAAAGTTCGCAACGGATTTTGATGCGGTTTTTTAAATAGATAAAATGACTAAAGAAGAAGGTTTGTAGGTATATTTTATACTATGTAAAAAGGGTTATTATTTTGTAGTTTTTTTTTAATCGCCTCTGTGGTCTAGCGGTCCGGGTGTTGGACTTGACTGCATGAGGTCCCGGGTTCGAAACCCGGGTCGGCCAACAAAAAGAAAAACTAAAACTTGCGTCTTAATTTTAACTTTATATCCTAGCACTGTTCCAATGAAATTAAGTGTGAAAGTATCTCGTATCTGCTCACTGTGGAATGGTATGTGCGTGTTATTAAGTCCTTCTAGATTATCTATATCTACATATATACCTTCAAGCCCAATCCTGTGCGAAGTTGGCAGAGGTTTTCAAGTGGCGAAATTTGCAATCCTTGCAGATCTTTCTGGCTTTCTACACATTCCTAACCCTTTTCATGGAAACACGCCGATACACCCTTGGAAAACACCCGAGCGATTTGATCAGGGAATGTCAACCTTGGTCAACAATTGCGTACCTGCCAAGCTTCCTCCAGATTCATAACTTTTCATACAACTTGCCGGCTTCGGAGATTCATGACACGGCCCTCGGACTAAAACCGTGCAGTTATATCAATGTTCACTTCTTTATAATTAAATCTTATGTTATAAAAATGTTAATAGATTTACGGTCATTATTAATAACCTATCTACAAGTAAAGATATGTAATAGAGTTTTGTTGCTAAGATTTATTGTAAAATAGCAGTCGTTGGCTGGTAACTGGGGCCCTACCACGCTTATAGCAGTGTTATTTCTATGTTGCTACATGTCGACTTAAATATGCAACTTTATGCCCTACGCCTTAAGGTTGTCTTTCTCTGATGACAATAATATTATTGAAATAATATTGTTTTAAGAGTTTAGGGTAACCCATCTGATCTAGAACAGCATTATCTCTTAACTTAGATAGGTTATTAATATTAGCCGGTAACCGAATAAGTGTACTTAAATAAATTAAACTAAAGATACTGTCGTTGAAAATTAACAACACGCTTGAGTTACTCAAAAGTCCAGTTATGAATTGGACACCAATTTCATGTAAAGCGAAGCAAAAGGGGAAGAGAATGAAAGGAAGGGAACAGAAAGGGTAATTGGAGTTCCGGAACTCTCATCCACAGGCTAAAACCCGGTAGAATACTGTTGGCCTTCTCGAAATATAATTCGGTTGCTTATGGTATACTAGCTTCTACTTGCAGTTTCACCCGCGTCCAAAATTATTTTTTTATTAATTGCAGCCTATTTATTCTTATGTATAAATTATATTTCTTTAAAGTTTTATCTAAATCCGTTTAGTAGTTTTAGCGTGGAAGAGTAACAACCATCTATCTATACAAACTTTCGCATTTATAATGTTAGTAGACTTCTCTTTTTTGTGGTAAGACACGGAACTAGCACTCGGCGCTCCTGATAGTAATAGTGCTTCTAGACGGTTGTAAACTTGGTTTGCATTTTTCCTGACCGTAGATTTAATCCTAATTATTTAATAATTCAAGGTAAACTTTGTCAGATGGCGTATTTACGACTATCTAGAATGTGTTTAAGAGACAATCGAGGCCTGTAGACACTAAAGTTGTGAATGCGTTGATATCTTGTAAAAGAGGAATTAGATATAATGTGTAAACCTATTGTAACATCCGGGTTGGAATATAAAACTATCATTGCGCCAACAATAGGTATGGCGGTGGATCCCTACACGAGCAAGTTGCTTTGTAGCAGTCTACCAAATGTCTACTCTATGCTATAGTCTACTATATGTCTATTCTATACTATAGTCTACTATATGTCTATTCTATACTGTCGTCTAATATATGTATATTCTATACTATAGTCTACTATATGTCTATTCTATACTATAGTCGACAAATAAAAATTGTGAGTACAAAAAGCGAACTTAATGCTAAATGCATTCTCTCCCAGTCAACCTTTAGGCTAACAGAGATCAAATATGTAGGTACCAAATAAACAAAAACAGAATAAAACAAATAAATTTGAATTTAAATGAAATTACCTCATACTGGCGTATGCGTATAACAACGTATATATTAATAAGATAATTCTTTAATATATAACTACATAGTAGAATATACAGTTACCTTGACCGCCTCCGTCGACCGTCGAGTGGCTAGCGTTCACGCCTAACTACCACCCATAAACCGCGAGGCGCGGGTTCGATTCCCGATGAGGGCAGGCATTTGTGTGATGAACATTTAGATGTTTGCGATTCCGGGTCTGGGTGTTTATTAAATTTATTCTGGTATCTATTTATTAGAACTGTAATATTATTATTTCTATGTATTGGAATCGTTGACTAGCACCCATAACACAAGCATACAATTTGCTTACTTTGGGGTTAGATTCAATTTGTGTAACTTGTCCAAAGATATTTATTTGTTTATTTATTTATTTACATATATCGCACACTAGATAATTTTATTAAAGTAATTAAATTTAATAATGATTGAATAGGAACTAATGAGTATCAAAAGAAAAACTTTTAATAAAATCTAAATTAAAATAATCAAGCGAACAAAGTCTTCAATCCCTGCCTTTGCTTGAAACAAGATAAAAACATTTAAAAGTTGCATACTTCCATACTAGTCTTTATGAGCTTGAACGTTGCTTTGTTCGAGTTCCAGTGCTATTTTTGTTTGAGTCTCAAAGCTTAGTGTTTTAACGAACGTAAATAAAGCTTAAAATATCTAGAAATCGAGATGTTTCACTGAATAATGTAAGGAAATTATACTCATTATAAAATCGTGAAAGAACTCCGTTGGTGCATTAAAGATATGTATCTTTTTGTAAATGAAAATGAAGCTTTATTTTTTATATGCCGACAGATTTCCTGTTGGTAAGAAATTTACACCGCCTTCAGACACCAAAGATGGTAAGGTTGCGTTGACAACCTGAAGCCAGAATGTTATGTCGAGCAAAGTAAGTTTACCGGCTACCTTACCCTCCTAACTGGTACAAGTTTTCTCTTGGTTTATCGCATCACGTGTGAACGGATGGAACCATTTTGCTAATTCTTTTTTTGTTGTATTAGTTATTGTAAGAAGAAGTTTCGTATAAAAAAATATTCATAGTTAAGACACTACACACATTACATAAGGTCCCGGGATCGATTCCTGGGTCGGGCAACACAAAAAAAAGAAAAAATGGGTTTTTCATAATTTCTAATAAAAAAAACGTTACTCGGGATTGGATATATGCCCGGTTACCGATAGGCTTGCCACCTTTCACACTGTGGGACCTAGTATCTTCGGCTAGTCGTGGGTGCCCTGGTTGTGCCTTTGCCTACCTCTTCAGGGGTAGGGGCGTCATGATACTTTTTTTTGTTTGTCTATATGTACGCGCTTAACTTTCGAAATACTGATCTGATTTTGCTAGTTTTGGTTTTAAATTATTTATAGAAGGCCAGTAAAGGTTTTAAAGATAAGAGAAAAAACTGTGAGTACATTTTTTGTGGTAAGGCGGTAAGAGTCTAACTTAAAATCTTAACAATCTTTGTTCAAAGTAGACCTCAAGAGAGTTTCTTAAAGGAAAAAGTAAATTTTTAAAATCCACTAAAGCGAAAACACGAATGCTGACTGAAATATGTTAATAGTTTCGAAAATCAGATAACAGTGGGAAGTTTTACCTGCTATGATTACCGACATGCAGTCGGTAATATAAGGCTGAGTTTTTTTCTACAATTTATCTCTTAATTCTTTTTGAGCTCTGCTTCTAGTGCACTGGTGATAAGGAAAAGAAAAACAAAATTGAAAATGGATTTCCAATTCCATTTGTTACGTATCAGCTCTTACGGATGTATATCAAGAGCACGTCGGTCGCTAGGAATTTTCTCAAAGGTGGAAGTTTTCTCGGGCGTATGCAATTTCGAAGTTGCACAGTAGAGGCCGTTGGGCGAGAAGCGCGGTAGTGACGGGCGCGGCTGAACCGACTTCGAATTGCCCTCGATTGCCGCGCCCACCACCGCTTTTCTTCGCCTCTACACTCGGACGCGTAATTACATATGCGGGTTGGGTGGTAAGTTAAAAACCACGTGTCAATAAATTGCTAAAGGTTTACCTACCATTTTAAGACGTTCTAAAATATTTTAAATATGCTTTTCAACAAAGATGACGTTGGACGAAAATGTATTTCCATCTTCCGATTATTATTTAATTATTAATAAATATACGAACCAGACGGATGCAAACCAATGTTTATAAACAGTGTTTACAACCGTCTAGAACACATATTAAGTATTACGTTTTCTTGAAACTTCATTATTATTAAAAAAAATATTTATAATAATTCAACATAATCATTTTTATTAAAAGTGACAATGTGTAATAAAAAATAATGTTCCCGTTAGATTGTCTGACAAAAGTAGCTGTGTTGCACAGTACCTTTTTTATCAATAATTTGAGTGAACATACTTTTTAATTTAAGTTATTCGATTATTCGAGTTTGTCAGTTGCCGTTTTCCTGTATTTGCCTGGATATGAAAATTAAATTATTTAATGCCATTTCGTCTTTTTTACTCAAAGGTTTTTTTTTAATATTTAAACGAAGGTACAGAAACAGTTTTAAACATAAACCTATGAGACCAATTATCACATAATTTAAATCAAATTGGCTAAATTGGTGATAATTCTGCTGAGCACAAACTAAATCTAAAAAAATGAAAAAGCAGGTATCTTCACGCCCATATCCCCAGATGTAGGCAAATTTATAACCAAGGCACTCACGATTAGCGAAAGACACTAAGTCTCACAATGTGATAGGTAGCAAGCCTATCGCCAACTGTGCATATATCTAATCACGGACAACGTTATTTTTATTAGAAAATTGAAAATATACCTTTTTTTACTTTTATTATGCTCGATCCGAGGATCGAACCCGGGTCCTCAAGAAGTCAATAGTTAAAAAACAAAAAGTGGTAGTTTACGGTAGACAGGGTTAAATTCAATTATAGTTATTAAATGATTTGGTAATAAATAATTAATCTAGTTATAAATATAAATAATTGGCTTAGAAGTTAAAGCATATATGTACCTAATTAAATAATATTTTTTATAAATGTTTAAATATTTGCACACCAAAATATGGTAGAATATGGTGATATACTTAAATATTTTTGTAACATCTGTTAAACACACATATTTCCGCAAATAAATAATTTCCTTTCTTTCTTTCTTTCAAGTCCGATGCCGGGCCGCTAGACCACACAAACTTATTTTAGGTGACTGTTATCTTTTATAAATGAAACAAAAAGAAAAGAGATGAAACATCATAGGGAAGTCAGATAGATTAGTCCGGACATGTCAACAAGTGACGTTTTTAGTCAAAATTTTCCGAGGGATAAATTGAAAGTCTGTAAAAATCTCACTTATAAACTAATTTGACAGCACTCTACGTGTTTTGTCTCTTTCTATTACTATTGTGGGAAAGAGATAGCGATAACTTAAAATTAGTGGTAAGTACGCAACAAAATTACAATCAGTGTCATACATAAAGTTTTATAAGTAACTTGATTATTTCATAATGAATTGCGTATTTCAGCGAGTTAATTTAAAAAGTGACTTACTAAAGTACCCAGTGCCGGATACAATCGAGGTTTTGTATTTACGCTTCCCGAACAAAAGCGATTATTGGGGCAATCGGAGGCGCCCTTCGCACCCGAGACGAGCCCCGCGATGCAAATAAATTCGCAAGAGGCCAGGACCGGACAGCGCTGCCCCTCGTTATTATTCGGCTCTCGCGAAATTGCTTTTATGTCCTTAATGGAAAAGTGAGATATTTACTTCGAGATTCTAAAAAAAATGCTTTAACGTTTTCCTTCCTCTCCATATAAATCGTGACTGAAAAATATACAAACGCTTGGGAAAATTAAGTTTAGCAATTTATTTACTTAGTTTGTCTGTTTATTTTTTATTTGCTTTTGGAAATACGTAACATGCATAATTATCAAAGATCATAAAAATTTATAATTTTTTTTTTAGATTTTTTGCTCACATCCTTAGAAAAGTTTTTTTTACAATGTTGGAAGGCAAACAAGCAGACGGATTTCCTGATGGTATGAAATTCACGCCGCCAAGAGACACCACAGGTGGTAATGGTGCGCTGCCAACATAAGGCCGGGATGATAGGCTTCGCGCAAAAGTAAATTTACCGGCTACCTTACCCTCCAAACCGCAGCACATCAACGGCAAGCGTTGATATTATGGCGACAATAATAGGTAAGGCCAATCCGGGCTAGCCGCTGTGAAACTCTACCAACTAGTAGGATGCCACGGTGTTAGTGATGTTAAGCCTATGCTCACCTTTTACGAGCTGTCTGATAGGGAGACAGATGATCGATTTTGCAAAGAAACCCGAACCAACACGAGGAAAACGTGGTAGAAAATGTTGTTCTTAAATACGCTAGTGCGCTTACGGCTGTGTCTATAAAATAAGCCATCGCTTCTAATGACAGATATTAATTATGAATCTAAGTTACGGCCACGCTCAGGGACGACAATTGATATATAATCTATGATAAAATCAAAATTTTGTATGGAAAATGTCGGCTTAATGATGGATTAAAACATAATTAACGTCTCTAAATTTTTGACACTCATAAAATTTTTCAATTTGTAATTTGTATTCGACTTAAATTTGTAAAAAAATATAATTCCTGTAGATTACACATTTTAGGGTTATGTCCTAAAAGGTCCAGTCATTTATGTAATTTATTAACAGTAAAATACTCATTTGTTATAATTAAAACAATTTTTACTGTGTTGCCTCTTTTCCGGTTTGTTTGATCATCTTTTATAAAATTTTGCCGATTTAAAAAGAAGAGCAAACTCTTTTAAAAATCCAATTTTTAACTCCTAATAGAAAATAGGGGTGTTATAAGTTTTACGCGTATATGTATGTTTGTGTCCGTCTGTAGCATCATGCTTTTGCATCATTGCATCATGCAGGCATAGACCGATTTCGGTGCGGATTTTTTTACATAAAAGCTGATGTGATGATCGAGATGGTTCTTAGCTACATTGTGTGTAGGTTTTCTCGGAGACTATTTACAACTTCTTATTTAAGTGTTTTAGTAAGTTTTGAGGTAGCCCGCTTCCTAAAATCAACGAAGCTAAACCGTCAGCATAACCACTGGTAGTTTGCCTAAATTTTTTACGTAACGTAACAATGCTCATAGTTACACAAAATATTAAAAGATAACAATCGAAAATGAACGACTGTAGTTAATTCGAAAATTTAAATTACGTATTTTCTATTTTTTGTGCCCAACCCGGGGATCGAACCCAAGGTCAAGAGTCAAGGAATGCAGCCATCTAAATGTGCATAACACAAATGCCTGACCCCGTCTGGAATCGAACTCAAGCCTCGCGGTTGATCAGTGCACTTAGGCGTGTACGCTAGCCAATGTACCAACGAGGTGGTCATGAAAGTCAATTAATCCCCACTTCGCGTGGTACATATTAAGTATTAACACATATAACTAATTTAAATAAAAGACAAATTTGCATATGCACAAAGAACTAACCGTTTACCCACCATAACTACAATGAAACAGAAAACCCAGCTTTATTTAGGATAGTTATAAATAATGTTCAGCAATTCCACAAGTTGGTGCGAACTGCCCCTTTAATTATGAAAATGTATGCAGAGCACATGAAAGTTTCTGCAATTATGGCACAGCCGCGCTCCAGACCTCGCCGTGGACTGGCCAACCACGTCCTTTGCAGCTAAGCACTGCTCCACTGCTCTATTCAATTACCTACAACTTCTGCGAGAACATTTTCAAGATGGCTCCGTTGAAATTTGTAATATAAAATAACCGAGGAAATTACCTTATTATTTTATGTTTCCGGTTTTACAAGTGGGAATCTTTTGTGAGGATGTTCTTATGTTTCTAGTGATGGTTGTTCACGTTTTACTTGAAGGAAGTTTTAGTTGTTATTTTTTATTGGGACTTGTTCTTACCCGCAATTTTAATTATTTCTGTATAATCGATACACACAGCATTACTTTACACTTTTTACTCTTTTTACACTTTATACCTTTATTTTTAAATTGGCTGCCCTGATCTAAATTCAAGCGAAATGATTAATTCTGTGTCATACAACTCTATATAGATATATTTAAAAGTCATTCGGATTTCCGAAGCGTGACGAATATAGCCGAAGCAAATAATTTAAATAGTACTACTGTTCATACATATCTGTACACCAAGATCCTTACGCAGACAGGATCGAGTGTCAAATCCATGTATGTCTGCCTAGCTTCCTCCACATTTATAACTTTTTTCATACAAATTCGTCTGGTTCAGAGACTCTTGACATCACTCACAGATCTAAATCCGATTAATTTGATCGTCGCACGTCATCCTTTTTCTCTCCCTCTTTTAACTACATCCATCCACATTTGCATTGTATATCTGTTTTGTCAATCTAGTAAGAGTATGATTAAAAGACTCTCTGGTACCAATCTTTTGCCAGTTATTCTTTTAACGTTACCAAACAAACGAATACCCTTTCTGATTTTTGCACCAACACTTTCTTTTAATCCCACTCTTTCTAAGACCTTACTGTTACAAATCCGGCTAGTGAGCATTAGGCCATAGATTTTTTGAGTAATGAAGTACTCTGATATAAATTATTAATTATTTTAAAAAAATATGGCAGATCGATACCGATTTTCTATATATTTATATAGGTACATTGCTGTCTTGACGCTGAACTGTTAAACTTGTTCGGCAAGTCTTCCGTTTACCCTTGCCTCTGAATTGGAAAATGATACAGTCATGGCGGGAGGAATATGTATAGCATTGGACCTCTACTTAGGCAAGTTGCTGCACAGCTTTCTACCACCAGCGAAAACTTGCCCTTGAAAGCATGAAAATCGTTGATTTTCCGATCCCCAAAAGCTACGATATGCTAAGCAATTTAACAGTAACATAAATTTGAGATAGTAATGTAAGCCTTTTTTACATAAGTGATAATTAAAGAAATGTGGACTGCTGGACATAGGCCTCCCCCAAAGAGCGCCACAAGTCACGGTCACCAGCCGCTTGTATCCAGCGACTCCCCGCGACTTTGACCAGGTCATCAGTCCACCGGGTGGGAGGACGTCCAACACTACGTCCTCCGGTGCGGGGCCGCCACTCGAGAACCTTTCTTCCCCAGCGGTTTTCGGTTCTGCGAACAATGTGGCCTGCCCATTGCCACTTCAGCTTGCTAACTCTCTGAGCTATGTCGGTTACTCTCGTTCTCTTGCGGATCACCGAATTACGGATCATATTTCGCAGAGAAACACCGAGCATAGCTCTCTCCATGGCACGCTGAGCGACTCTGAGCTTATTTAAAAGGCCCACACTTAAGGGCCAAGTCTCAGTTCCAAATCTCTTCACTGGTAACACACACTGGAAATTTACACACACACTGGAAAAAAATTAATGAAATATTTGTTCTTAATCAATAAACTTTGAAAATATTCATATAAATCACCATAGGAACCCTAAGCAGTTTCCTCATTACGGCTTTATAATTCCAAAAGTTACAACTTCACATTTCGACAAAATCGTTTTATAAATACCTAAATTATTCGACGAAACTGTGGACAACTGGTGGTACAATTTAAAATCCGAACCCAATTATAAAGACGACAAATGAGAGTTTTGGCGCCATCGGGAGAAAGGATGGTCGAAGTTTTTTCATAATTATTGAATTTCGTGTTAATATTGAGTGAAATTAGTCAATTTTGGTGGCATTTTGTACAATTTTGTTCAGTGAAAGAGCACAAATGAAATAATCATTAAGAAATTAGCGTATCGTGTATTTCCTCGTTGCCGCCAAATCTCATTACAGAGCTTGTGTAATGAGGCCGCCGCTTTACCCAAGAGCCTGACATGACTTCCTGACGACTTATGACTGATGACTAATTATAATTGATTGAAAATGAAATAAAATTCGATGCAAATTTCTACTTGACTAATGGCTAAATACTAACGTGAAGGCCAAAACCTAAAGAAAGAAGAAAGAAAGAAGAAGACGACAAATGCTAGTGGTTTATTCATTTAAATTAACATTTAGCATCGCAACAGTTATAATCCGAGCGAAAATATAAACTTGAATAACACCACTGAAAGTGACGACCGACCGTAGATTACTCAGGTACGGCGGGGGTCAATTATGCGG
>NJDD01004188.1:23444-51315 GCA_002245505.1 Calephelis nemesis
AATTTGGTTCTACATTTTTAAAATTGTTACGAAAGAATTTATTTATTTTTAATACCGGCCAGTGCAGTTACCAACTACAAAGGCCGGCTTAGAAAATAATATTACAACAAATAAGGCAGTAGAAGAAGGTAGCAAGGAAGTTGTCACACGCTAATCGAATTCCTAAAGTGCTCTGAATCTCCTTAGTGTCTATTAAAACTCATATTCGATAACAAGAGAAAATACCGTGAAAGGTAATAAATAAGATATATATAACCCTATCAATGCAGACGTAATAAATGTATTTTTATAAAATGATACCGAAATCTCCAACGGAAATATGTTGTAACGTTGATTTGTTCGCCGTAAATTGGCATTGTAAGTCAGCGTCGCACGCATGTCAGGGATCCTGTCGTCTCTGCCCCGCCTCTCCGGGCTTCTTTAATCGCATCGTCATCTCTAGTAGGTTAGGTTCATGTCGCTTCGCTACCCTGCTGCCATAAATCAGTCGACACCGCGTGATGGATGATGCAGTAACAACGAAAAACAGTCCTCGCTATCTGATATTTATATATACAACGATGTAGATGTAGTGTTGCCGCCTCACATGCAGCGGCTTCCCACTTCCCAATTATTTTTTTTTACTTTTTTTTTATGACATTGGAAGGCAAACAAGCAGACGGATTTCCTGATGGTAAGAAATTCCCGCCGCCTAGAGACACCAAAGGTGGTAATGGTGCGTTGCCAACCACAAGCCGGGATGTTAGGCCTCGAGCAAAAGCAAGTTTACCGGCTCTTACCCTCCGAACCGGAACACGTCATGACGTTATGGCGGCAGGAACAGGTAAGGCGGTGGTACCAATCCGGGTGAGTCGCTGCGAAACTCTACGACCTAGACGGTGTTAGTGACGGCAAGCCTATGCTCGCCTTTTACGAGCTGCCTGGCACAGGAAGGCAGATGGTCTATTCTACAAAGGAGCCCGGACCAACACGGGGGAAACCGCGCTTCCCCAATCCAATTCCAAAATCCCAATTTCCGCGCTTTCGTAAGTCGTGCTATGATTACTCGCTCCCGTCACGCGTTTGACGGGTTAACTTTGATGGCTTGTCCCGTGATTCTAATGTGTACTTGTTAAGTCGTAAGATGGCGGCACAGGTAGGATGAAGTTCTTAATAACTTTTGATTCTCGCTACGAAGTTTGTATCTCTTTTCAGAGTTTACAAATAGGTGTGTTACCTTAAATCTAAAACTGATTCTCTGTTTCCCTTACTTATCGCATTACGCGTGAACGAATGGAACAAATTCGCTATTTTTTGGTGATGTAATTAAGAAAGTTCTTATATTAAAGAAAAAAATCTTGAAGATTTTTAAAAGAACACTTTATTTTTTGCCATACTAATAACTGTTAATGTCAAACGATACAAAATTCGCCGGTTCGGCTAGCGTAATTCGTATTTCTAATAAAGTCGTTTTTAAGAATTGAAAAATAAACTAGTTATTTGAATGTAAAAAAGTATCTTCACGCCCATATCCCCGAAGAGGTAGGCAGAGGTACAACCAAGGCACCCACGACTAGCCGAAGACACTAAGTCCCACAATGTGACAGGTGACAAGCCTATCGCCAACCGGGCACATTTCCAATCCCGACCAACATTTTGTAATTAGAAATTTGGAAAAATCCAATTTTCTTTTTGTTGGCCGACCCGGGATTCGAACCCGGGACCTCATGCAGTCAAGTCCAACACCCGGACCGCTAGACCACAGAGGCGATATGAATGTAAATGATTCTAAAAGCAACTTCATGACAATATCCTTAGAGAGATAGAGAAAGAAATAGATATAATATATTGATTGATTCTACTGAGTTTTAAACTATAGTCTAGTAAAATTAGACTAAATTCTACTTAGCTAGGTATAAAATTTAAATAGTCGAGCCTACGCATTTTCTTTTATTTTATAATGTACCTATTATAATTGTCTATTGTTCTACCATGTATCTATGTATGTTGTGTCTAGTAATTCCACTACATGTAAATCCTTTCGAATAGATTTGTTAAGGCCAAAAATAATTCCAAAACCCGTTAATTAGCTTAGAAGACATGCTGCCAATATATTTTATGGCCTGATTTGACTTTAAATTGTGTTAGTGCTTATTATTGTGAGACTCAATAAAGACGGAGATAAAAGCTACAAAGTAGTCCCGAAGTAATGGTAAACAGCAGTCGCTTAAAACGGGGCCTTAATTCGGAGCCACCTAGAGCCTACGAACCCCTCCCATGGTGTAAACCCTCCCGCCAGGTGGCGCGGCGGCTGTCTTTATTATTTTTGTAGAGCTCTCGACTCTCAGCGTTCAAATTGCGTCACTTGTTCCTTTTGGGTTTTGCACTAATTTTTATTACAATAATAAAATTATGAACGGTGAAATTTGTTAAAACGGTTGAATTTAAAATAGTTTGTGTGTTATTTTTTATCGTCACAGTAAATACGAAAATGAAAGTTATGAGCATTCAATAGTAAAGACGAAAATGGGGATACGTTTTTATATTTATATATATTAAAATGAATCACTGAAGGATGATTTACAATACACATTTGTTATTTTTGTTCTTTGTTAATTATTGTAAGGAGAAGGTTTATAGTAAAAAAATGTTAGAACAGGACAACGTCTGCCGGTTGAGCTAGTTATAATTCTAAGCTGGTTTGTCTAGTGATATGGTATGGTCTTTATTTTTCTTAGCATGCAAGTCTCCACAGCTCAAATTGTTCCTTTTAGCTAATTCCGTACTGGAATGTAGCAACCGATAAAAGTAACACGTGGCCTAATGTCCGGGCTATAAAGTAGCGACGCAACTGTAATATCTATATTATCTTTTTGTATAAAAAATGTAATAGGACGAAATAACCATAGCATTTGAAATGTGTACGAAAA
This sequence comes from Calephelis nemesis, assembly GCA_002245505.1. Lineage (NCBI taxonomy): Eukaryota > Metazoa > Arthropoda > Insecta > Lepidoptera > Riodinidae > Calephelis > Calephelis nemesis. Next base: position 26,354 of record NJDD01004188.1, read on the forward strand.
ACTGGTATACAATATGTATTAAGTGCCGAATCGCCTGTATGGTCTAGCGGTCAGTTGTTAGACTTGACTGCATAAGGTCCCGGATCGGGCAACAAAAAGAAAATTGAGTTTTTCTAGCCTTGCCGCCTATCACATTGTGGGACTTTGTGTCTTCGGCTAGTCGTGGGTGCCAGGTTGTGCCTCTGCCTACCTCTTCCTTTACTTGGTTTTAATACAACCAAAGATGAATGTCAATATTTATACTTTCCAGAACCTTTATATTAAAACAGGCTTAATTTGCTGTCGTAGAATTTATGTAGACCTTCTAAACGAGAATTCAAAATTTTATTAACTCTTTAAATACTAGACGGCTGGAACAAAATGTATATAAAATGTTTACTTAAAAGTAGTGCGGCTTGCTGTTGACACAAATTTGCTTTGACTTTAGTGCAGTCGGTAGGAGCGGACTAGTGGGCAGTTGCTTGTGTCTCAGGGTTGTCAATGGAGAATATTGATTTTAATATTTCCAGCTATGTTTTTTTTTTGGCGTTAGACAGCTAGTAGATAGCGATAAGAGACATATAGATAAACAACATATAAATAGTATTTCTTTTATTTCTCTTAGATACACGTCACAAAGATCGCACATACATGAGGCAATTGCAACACGTCTATATAATACTAAAATCTACAACCGGATGGGATAGCGGCGAAAAGGGCGAAATTCAGTCTTGACAGCAGTTAAAAATATATCATCATACTATGAATAAAATACACAGCTATGGTACCAATGTGCATTTATATCTGTCAAAAGTAAAATATTTTGTTGGAAATATAACTTGGAATTTAGGGTACAACATACTTTTTGCACAACTTTCAGATCTCTTTTGTCCATCTTCTCATAAATCTCGTCGTACAAATACTTGTATTTAAAGTAAAAGTGTATTCAAAGATACGTTGTGCATGGGTATGATGAGTTTTGCACCCTTACTACATCTATAGGCGTAATGCAGTTACAGCTTTTCAAACAGCTACGCGGAGGGAAGCAGTTTAGAAGCAGTTTAGACACTCACCTAAAATAAGCTTAATAAGACACGATTTCTTTGGCGATTTGAGTTTAAACTCCTTAAGAAATGAAAAAAAATGATATCAATGATGTATTACCATCAAAATGCGCGAAGACTCCGGTGATTTCCGACTGAACAATCTTATCTTTTTAGAAAACAAATGTACACCAGGAGATCTTAAAAAATATTTTCCCAATGTAAAACATTTCCAACATAATAAGTTTCTACGGCGTCGAAACGTGTTCATTTAAACCGGAAAGAACGAATGTGAGTCAACTCACATGCCAATTATTCTCATGTCATTTGGTGTAAGGCGTACGAATGAAATCAGATCAAGCCCCTCGTTTTTCGAATATATTATACGAATGTCTTCAATCAGCTAATTCTCGGCGGTCCAAAGTTATTGAAATCGGTATTGATCGAGTTTAATTCTCAGGATGGGAGTTTTGAAACAATTTTTTTCGTTTTTAGCCAACTTTGAGAAAGAAGAAAGATATTATCGACTCCTATATTTTTTGTATATGTGCGTGTAAATTAATACTTCCTTCATTTATACACCAATTTAAAAATAAAAACTATTTTCCATTTGACAGTACTTAAAAGTTGCTCCCATTGCCACCAAGTCGGGACCTGATAATCGAATCCCAGGAAACTATTCAGTTTTTTGTAATAAATTAACATAATAGTAGAATCGAAGATCGTCTTTGCAGCTTAACTGCGCTATATTATTCGTAATTTATTTGAAATTATGGCACTTGATATTCATACTTGTCACTCGATCAACATTGCTATTACTTTGTCATAATTAAACTGACTTTTGCTATGTTTAACCTTTTGGAAGTACAGGCATGTTTATTTCTATTATTGTGTTAACAGCTAAAAGTAATTATTTCCAAAGCACGAACCTGATCAGAACATAAACAGGCATTAATCATTAGTTAAGATTCTTGACGATGAATATATTATGTATTCTGCTAAAATATCGTAGTGTGGCATGTGACAGCCCTGGATTGAAAATGCGCAGGGTCTCGTTAGGCGCTGGCAGCAGCGGCTGCGGTCCCACGCGTGACGCCACGTCCGCTGGCACGCTCTCATTACCATACATTATATTCGCCATTCACTGGCCTCCGCTTGTGGTTTTAACATTGTTCTTTTTATTATAAATTCCGCCGGGAATTCACTCGGATACAATAACGGAAAATGATGAATCAATCCGAACGATTCTATTTCATGAATCAGATGCAAATAAGCTACAGAAATGGCGTAGCGTAGCGCTGCTACGCTAGATCGTAGCAAATGGAAATACTAGATTTATGTGTTTAACTTTTACCCTTTGATATATGTTGGTACTGTAGATATATGAGGTCTTTTTCAAATATAAATATTAATATCCCTGGACAAGTGACACAAATTGAATCTAAGCCCAAAGTAAGCAAATTATATGCTTGTGCTATGGGTGTCAACGATTCTAATACACAGAAATACTTGAATAGATACTAGAATAAATTTAAATTAATAAACACCTAGACCTGGAAATGCAGACATTTAAATTTTCACCACACAATTGCCTGCTCCCGTCGGGAATCGAACCCGAGCCTCGCGGTTGGTTGATGCAGTTATGCGTGTACGCTAGCCACTCGACCAACGAGGCGGTTAATAAAGTTAATCAATAATGCCTTGACATATACCTCAATTTAAATAAACTTGATCCCTACTGGAAGGATTCTGACGACAGTTAAACAACTAATGAGACAAAGAGTAATGTCAACCAATTTTTGCCCCGATTTCTATAATAATAATTTATGTATTTTGATTTTAACATATGATATAGATATATGCTTCTGAGAGACATAGGATTTTAAATGTTTAATAATACCTATAGGTAACGCGCCTTAACACAACCCTTAAATTTAAAAAAAAGTTAATTTAAATTTAATCTTAATAATATTTATCACTACTGTAAAGATTCTGATGACACTGACAAACAGGTAATTAGACAATAAGTGACGTCAATCAAGTTTCGTCCCCATTAATAACTCCAATTGAGGAGTAAAAAATCAAATCGCGAAAACGAAGCCACAGATAACTCATAGTTAATAATAAAAATGTGTCCTGAAGTCATTATGCGACCTGTTTAACTGACAACTGGCTGTCTGCATTAGTTGTATACAGTTGGTTCCGCTTTAGTGTATAAAATGGAATTAAGCTGATTCCCAAGCAGAGCACGTGCCTTGGTCTTTGATTGCACAGCGAGTTTTAGTACTCGGGCGGAGTTGCACCGAAATCGCTTAAGATGTATCTTGACGAAGCTCGTGTTATATAACTGTTTTAATTTAAATTTTACTCTATCGTTAAACTCCAATAAAACGTGAAGTAAAGTCGTCGTTACGCTACTGCGAAGTCGTCTCTATTCAAATGACAGGTTCATTTGAACGGGTGAAATATTTTTCAGTATTTTTCAACGTTAACCCCCTAGATACACTTTGTCAAATGTTAAAAGAGTCGGTGGGTTTACTAAGGAATAAAATATTCCTTTACACATTTCTCTTTGAGGTAATCCGGTAGCAGCACTCTGTGATTTATTAGCAGACGTTAAACATTCGCATATCTTTGTATTATGTTTGTTTGAATAAACCTATATAATTTAGGATAAAACATATTTCGTCCAGGGGACCGGTAATTTGAGATACATGTATATCATATAAAAAAAAAACTGTCGTCGTAAGTATGTCAATCCTTTTACAATTAGAAAAAAAAATCAGGCATCTGGTAGCTCGAGATTAGATATGACTTTGTACATATTTACTATAAAAATAAATTAAAATCGTAAAGCAATATTTTAGGGAAAAACAGCATATTATTTTTCTTTTCACGCCCATATCCCTGAACAGGTAGGCAGAGGTACAAAGGTAATAATAATATGTCGTTTATTTACTCGACACAATGTTACATATCACACATAATAATGATTATATATATAATGAAAAATATTTATTATGTTTCTTTTACTATCAGGCATTAGGTATATATGTATAAAACGCCAATGAAATTAAGTTAATTTACATTGATACGCATGTAGTAACTCATTACAAATGAACCTGTCTAATTTGAAAAATATTTTCACGTAACATGTACAATTGTTTTTATTTTACTACGATAATGATGCTACAAGTGAGACTTGCTACGTTACTTCCGTAAGAAGAAAAATCTCTTGTATTCCATAAGCTAAGAGGAAATTTCTTTAACCATATCTTTAAGGCTGATAATTCCTTAATTCCTTCAGTGAGTTGTATTACAGAGAATTGTGAACGTCAGCTCTGCCTTTGTGGGTTACGCAGAGACAATCTTGCACGTGCTGTGCACAGACATACTCGTAGGTGACATTTTTATTATGTTTTCTCACTGGACAGCGAAGTAAATTTAATGTCAAATGTCTCTAAAGGCTTTAAGCCACGGTTTTTTATCTTACCTTTAGAAGAGCCGTATACACATCGCCGTCTCATTACATAAGAAATGTCTATCTGTAAAATTTGCAATACGGTTGAAGTCACTGAAGTATATTTAAAGCGTATGTTTTTCTTATAATATGTATCTATTTTGTTATGTTTGATATTTTCCTAGCTGCCTGATCCAGCTTTGCTCGGATGGTATTCTTTTTTACCAACACTTGAGATGAAAGCTATCCTATCTTTCAAGTTAGATCAAACTGCTGATCAAATTTGATTGAAATCCGTTAGGTAGTAACACGTAATTTATGTATACATTTTATTATTTTTAACCAGCTAACGTATACTATATGCGTTGGAGAATACCATGTTCATCCCATTAACGAATATTATTTTTAATGGAATGGTAGAAACGAGTTGCGTTTTACTTGATGGAAAGTGACCTCTGCCGACCACAGACAATAGTAACACCAGGGATCTCACAGTTGCGTAGCCGTTCTTTTAAAGGGGACTAACCTTTTGAAGTTCCCCAAATCTTAGTAACTATAACACCTTGCCGTTTTGTGACAAACACCATTTTGGAATCTGTTATCGATTCCAAAGTGGTGTTTGTCACAAAATTATACAAATAGTGGTTTTTGGCATTAGCGGCATTTGCTATTAGTTGTTTTTTTATTTTTATCAAACAAAACCGTGCTTGAATTTTTATAAATAAAGTCATTTCTGGTTCTGAAATAATACGGTGGTCTCCTTAATCAAGCCCATTTAGTGAGATTTTCGAAAACGAGAAAATACACGATACACTGTTTTTTTATTATTATTTCGTTTGTACACTTCAACTGAACAAAGTTTTACAAAAATCCACTAAAATTGGCTGATTTCTCTCGATATAATCACGAAATTAAATAATTACGAAAAAACTTTAATTTTTTTTTCTCGATGGCGCCAAAATGCGTTACAGAGTTTTGAAAAAAGAATATTTTAATCTGTGTACATTGTGCAGATAATATATACCGTAAATGTCATTTATATGCTACAAGAGCACTTGAGGTAACGGTGAAACATCACGTCGGGCGCACGGAGCCCCCGCTGTGCACAGATTTACCTCCCCCACCCATATGACATAAACCACGCGCCCTTGAGAGGCTGTTCTGTATTATTAAGACTCGTTCCTTACAGAGACGATTCAGTTCTCATGTGCCATTGTCACCAACTCCGGCTAAGTGTCATTGTCTGTAATAGTTTGGACGAACGAACGGAACCGTATATTTTCAGAGAAAAGGTAAGCCCGTTGTTCGGGACCTACTCCAAACGGAACTGTCCTATTTTTATTATAACACGACTAATATAAAAAATGAAAGAAGATTAATCTTCATCTATTCGTGTCTGGGATTTCTGTATATGTCTTGTGTAATATTTGAAATGTTACAAAAAGCTACGTACATAACTACATAATAAAAAACAAAATGGCTATCTACTGTTTGACCCTATGTATGTTTAGATTATTAAAAATATACAATGGATTATAATGCGGTTTTTGTAATATATAGAATGAATAGATAGAGCGAAACAGGAATGGGCTGCTGTTTAATATATTTTAGGAAAACAATGATGCTACCGATACGATTCTAATGTAGAAATAGGCAATTGTTTTTTTATGGTGAGAAATAACCGTGGCTTATGGACACCATACATCCTACCAGTTGGTTGCTATCCTGAGACCAGGATGTTAAACCTATTTTGTAAGTCTACTGGTTACCCTAACTCCCGAATTTGAACATGGCAGTTTCATTACGACTTCAGTAATAGGTAAGGCGGTAGATCCTTTCTCGGACAAGTTGCTGCATAGTACTCTATTAGCATGGGTCTTGTTGATACTGACCCATTTTTTTACCAGTGCTCGCCTCTTACGAGCTGTCTGGTAGAGAAGCAGACGGTCTAAAATACACAGCCCACAGTGGAACTGATTTCACACGAGGAAAAGCGCGATCGACTGCTACTTTACAAATAACATTGAATCCCCAAGCAACCACATGTTTTTGCTAGTTATGTGACATAAATTAGCAATTATTGTACCAATATCGCGATTTATGTCGCTTTGCGGTGAGTCCCAGTCTTGTTGTCTTTGTTTTTGCACCTTACAAAAGTACGAAACGCAGATTTTATTTTATTTTTCGCAATATCTTTCTCGAAACTATTATTTGAAGATGTATTACATTAAATAATATGTAACGCTGGTATTTTAATAACAATAGTGTAAATGGAGCGGTGGGTCAACTATTTCAAAGCTAAATTTTTAGTCAAAATGCTAGACTCGTATTGCAAAATTCTGTGCTCATCCCAACGTTTTTGTATGGAAGTGAGAGTTGGGTATGTCAGAAGAAGCATGAGAGAAGGATAAACGCAAGCAATAGAAAGTCGGAGTGAAAGCGCTAAGGAGGATCTCTGAGGTGACGCTCGCTGACCGCATTCTTAGCAGTGTGATCCGAGAAAGAGTGGCATTGAAAGAAAGTGTTGGTGTTAAAATGAGAAACGGCATGCTCAGCTGCTTCGGTCATGTGGAAGGAATGACAGATGAAAGATTAACAAAGCAGATATACAATGCGAATGTGGATGGATGTAGGTACCCTGGGAGATTAAGGTTGACATTTCACGATCAGATCGCTCGGATACTACCCGAGGGTTAATTCAAGAGTCTCCGAAACCGGCGTGTTTGTATGTCTAGGTAATTAATGTGATGGAAGCCAGACAGGTTTGTCAGAATCGTGAGGTTTTGCGTCCGATACTCTCTGCCTACCCCATAAGGGACTTGGCGTGGAGATATGTATGTACGTGTGTATGTAATAAAGTGTATTTAAACCCATTTAATAATGTAAGTTAATTATTACCCCTGTATCATGGAAAACTTGTTCAAGTTCCAATAACCAAGAATATACGAAAAACCACGCACAGAATACACACTGAACCGCGATTAAAACTGTGAGTTTATTCTTACAGCGGCGAGCCCATATTTTTGTCGAAGTTACTGGGGTGTTGTTAATTTTTAATAAGCCAACGTAATTGTATTACAGAACGTCGGTACACGTAAATCACTAGCCCGCCGGTCAGCGAGCGAAGCTAATATTTGCATATCGCGATTGATACGGACCAATCAATACTGCAAATAATGGAATTGTCATATGAAATCTGCTAAAAGGATTGCGCGTGGCTCATGTTATTAACAGAATTAATTGTTTTAAACGCATTTGTAAATAATGTTCATAATGTTTGTTCACAGGAATCGTTAAATAGTTTCATATGATTAAAGTTCACGTTGTATTCTGTAATAATTGACCAAATTAATATTTGTTGTTACAAATCAACTTCAAATTTATAGAGCCATATCTGATATTAAAATTAATTACTCTCCAATTAGTATTTATCTTGTGACTTCAGGATCGCGTTACTACTAATTTGTTAATACATAAAGGCTGTTATGACGGTCGTTAAAATTCAAAATACGAATCTATAATATAAAAATGAATTGCCAAATATGTTGGTAAGCGCATAACTGACTGAACCGATTTGGCTAATTCTTTTTTTGTTGTGTTAGTTATGGTCAGAAAAAACGGGAAAAATGCAGGGAAAATAAGAAGAACATACTTTGTTTTCCCCCATACAAACTGAAAGGGTGGAACGAAGTTCGCCGGGGCAGCTAGTTAGTAAATAAAAATGAAATTGAAAATTAAAAAAGTAATAAGGCGAGCACTCGTGATGGATATTTTTTTAGTAATAAATATAGCATATGTTACTCAGAAATACAATTAAATAATTAAAATTATGGTTCAAAATGAGAAAATAACAGTTTTTTTTTTAAATCTTAAGAAAGTGTTAATACGGTGGCTACTTCAAAGCAGTCCCGGCTAGATATTTGTTCTGTTTTTAGAAATAAATATAACCTATAAAATTTAGAAATGATATAACATTCTGAGGATTAAATATTATAAAGATGTTAAGTAAATAAGTAAATATCTTCACGCCATATCCCGAAGAGTCAGGTAGAGGCACAACCAGGTATATGTATATATTGTACCTAGTGTAGATAGAGAGATTCAACTTATATTTTGAAGTGAAACATCTTTATTGACATATGAGATAAGTTTGCCTTCACATTTCTTTGTTACGCTCATTATCTAGTTTCTCTTATCATGTGTCACACCTCCAGTTATGCTCTTGAAAAAAGCACTGCATTTTTCGCCAAATTTCTTATTGTATTCTTCGTGATTTTCGTTTTGCCTTGTGTATGAGGAAGCCAAAAGATCTGCAAGCACCTCGTGCAAAACTAATACAAACACACATTAAAAAACGTAGAGAGGAAGTATTGCCAATTGACGGAAAAAAATGGATGACACCATTTTTGACACGATGGCAGGCGGGCGAAGGCGCGGGAGCGTAACTAGTGTTTGATAATAATTAGTTACTTTGTACTAATTTACTCTGAAACTTGATCGGGCTGATTTTAATAGCGCCCTTATATTATAACCCGTCAATCCCTCAGTGCTCATCAGAAACTTTAATCCAAGGTTTTAATCAAGTTCCCTTAATTGGGTTCAATTAAACAGTATTTCGTCATATCGTATTATGTTATATATAGCATAAGTAATAATCGATGTTGGAAATTAATCGGGATCACATAACTTGATAACACGTTTTGATCTTATCATAATCACAGACTAATGATATCCTGACAGCTCTACGGAGTTCAAGTTGAACTCTTTTGTCTGAGCCTTTACCATGAGTTGGTATAGATTACGCTCGATAAGGTACGTGTCGAAATCTATGACACTTTTGGTCTATAAATTTGTTTCTCTTAGTTACCGATAGAGGCGCTGTTCGAAGTTTTCAAAATTTCTTCACGCCCATATCCCCGAAGAGGTAGGCAGAGGCACAACTAGGGCACCCACTACTAGCCGAAGATACTAAGTCCCACAATGTGATAGGTGGCAAGCCTATCGCCAACCGGGCACATATCCTATCCCGAGCAACATTTTTTTTTAGAAAATCGGAAAAACTTAATTTTCTTTATGTTGCCCGACCCGGGATTCGAACCCGGGGCCTCATGCAGTCAAGTCCAATAACTGAACCGCTAGACCACAGAGGCGATCGAATTTTTCATAAATTCGAAGTTTTCATACAAATAATTTACAGAGACGGTAACAAGTATAGTAAACTTGACAAGCCGTAAACTCATGGTAAGGACCCTGATTGCCTAACCTATACTGTCGACCGTGTCGTCGTTTGTCGTCGATAGATTTCCTGAGTTGACTTATGATTTTAAAATTAAATAGTCTCATATTATTAACTTCGTGACCACAGCCTTTGCAACTAGGCCTAAATATCGACAAATAAAATAAAAATAGATCGCTATCCCGAATAAATAACTAAAAATGTTCCTGGGGAGGATTTTTTTGAAAGATAGCCAATGATCATGAGACGATCCGACACAATCTTCTATTCGAAAAAGCGAAACACTATACACTTTCAAAAAACAATTGAAGTTGCACTATCTGTCAAATACTTAACTAAATATAATATATATTTTATTGTTTTGGTCCATAAATTGCTAATGTATTAGTTTAAGTGTAGTTTAGTTCTATTTGCTTATTTGTACACTACAACCAGAATAAATTTATGTTCAAATTTTCTATCTAGGGTTAGCTGTAAGAGATCTCTTCATGAGATAAACTCGCCTATTGTACATTTTTTCCTAAAACTGTTATTTCTTTTGTGTTATTTCACCTGTGTACAATAAAGAATTATTATTATTAATCTTTATAAATATTTCACCAGTAGTTTTGAAAAATACTTATTAACGTATTGATAATGATGTCGTCAATATACATGAAAATTTACGCATTAATGAGTAAACATTATGACCTAGCCTTACCCCCGGGGATAGGGCTAGGGGTTAGGGGGGTAGGGGGTAGGGCTATTCCGGAATGATGACCGATATTTACCATCATTTTTTTGTTATTGACCAAGTAATAGCGTTAAAATATAAATAAAATCAAATTGAGTCGGCTAGGAATAACCTCCTTTTTGGAATATTTTGTGTGCGCAAATGTTGGGCTTGTTCATATCCTCTTGGAGATGACTTCGTTACTTTAAATTGCTTAGTGCATGTCCTTTAAGAGCTACTAGCTGATACGAATAAAAATGACCGTTACATCAGACCAACTTCTAACATCCACTTTAAATGACAGGAAAGCGAAGCTTACTTGCATATCTCAATGTTTTAAAACGTTATCAGCCACCTCCCAAAAAAGAGAAGGTCCTCATTAAAGTTCGCTGAAGTTGTAAAAGCCTCGCTGTTAGCAACAAGTGAGTCATTCCGGAAAAGAGATTTTCAATTAAACTACATTTTAATCCCATTTAAATCTGATCGTGTTCCTACAAGTGTTTTTTTACATTTGATACAAAGCGCCATGCAGCTGTCTGTCTAGACGGGGATCCATCGCCTTACCTGCTCTTGGCATGATAATGGCAGTGTCATATTCTGTTCTGGAGGCTAGGGCAAACGGTAGACCTGTTCAATAGGCCTAACACCTCGGCCACAAGACTACTGCCTTCCTACCAAGCAGCTTGTAAAAGGCGAACATAGTCTTACCGTCACTAACACCGTGACATCTGACTAGGTGGTAGAGTTTCGCAGTGACTCACCCGGATTGCTACCACCGCCTTACCTTTCCTGCCAGCATAACGTCACAACGTGTTCCTGTTCGGAGGGTAAGAGCCGGCAAACTTACTTTTGCTCGAGGCCCAACATCTAAGCCTCAGGTTTGCAACGCACCATTACCACCTTTGGTGTCTCTAGACGGCATGAATTTCTTACCATTAGGAAATCCGTCTGCTTGTTTGTATTCCAGTATCATTAAAAAAATACTACGCGCCTGCAAAATCTATGGCCAATTTATAATATATGACCAATTTGGTGACGGAATAATTAGACCTAGGTAGCTCCTGGTAGGTACCAGGAGCTACCTAGACTATTCACATATTATACCTAGACTATTCTATATACCTAGACTATTCTACCAGAGCTATTCACATTCTCATAGTACTTGTAATGTCTATTAAAATATGTTAGTCTTATCTGCCAGTCTTTCCACAGGATCGACCCAACGAAGCAAGCTTTCTCTTTTCTCGTTTTTACACCAACACTTTTTTCAATCCCCTTCACTCTGGTAGTTTACGTTAGACAGGGTTAAATTTAATTATAGTATTTAAATGTTTTGATAATAAATAATTAAACTAGTTATAAATATAAATAATTGCCCTAACATTTACACACATATTCCGCAAATAAATAATTTTCTTTCTTTCTTTCTGAAATCACTGTTGCAAATGCGAATAAATTTTTTTTAAGTTTTTTATTTGGCTATATCATACATACAAAATAATATATATATTTTTTTTTATGATATTGGAAGGCAAACAAGCAGACGGATTTCCTGATGGTAAGAAATACACGCCGCCTAGAGACACCAAAGGTGGTAATGGTGCGTTGCCAACCACAAGCCGGGATGTTAGGCCTCGAGCAAAAGTAAGTTTACCGGCTACCTTACCCTCCGAGCCGGAACACGTCATGACGTTATGGCGGCAGGAATAGGTAAGGCGGTGGTACCAATCCGGGCGAGTCGCTGCTAAACTCTACCACCTAGTCAGAATTCACGGTGTTAGTGACGGTGAGCCTTTGCTCGCCTTTTACGAGCTGCCTGGCAAGGAAGGCAGATGGTCTATTCTACAAAGGAGCCCGGACCAACACAGGGGAAATATCTTATTTTTCTTGATCCATAGTATCACGCGTGAACGAACGGATCATTTTGTTAATTAATTACCTTTAGCTAATCTTTTGTCACGTTAGCTAAACTCATTACTTTTTGAAAAATTTGATGACTAATCCTGTTTGATACAATTTATTAATTTCACTTCTTCTTTTTATATTATGTTCAATTACTATATATATTTATATGGTTTACAAGTGATTTAAATGAATTGTGTTTAGAATGAAGTTCCACTAAGCGCCGACGCTAGGAAGTGTGAAAACAAAAAACCAACACAGGTGAAATCAAAAAGAAATTTAAACGTGTGCATGAAATAGTTTTTCATATTCTATTCCAGAGACAAATAAACGTTGATTTTATCGCCTGTCCCAGCATTTACGGATGCCGCGATGGCAAAGCCGTGGGCGAATACTTTTGCGTATTAAAAACACAATAAAACCAGTCATGTTAAACCAAAAAATGGCCATGTATTTTTTTAAAATTCCGACCTGCGAATGATTTTTAAAATATAAACTCCTTTTTCATATCAAGTACAATACAATACTTGACATAAGAGAGAGCTTTGTTCTTATTACTTCACAAGCAGTGGCACATGTCTTTGCACATGTATCGAACTGCCGAAACCCATTGACATATAAAGATAAAAAGTGGTATGTGTTTTAATGTATGTATTAATTTATATTGTATATCAATACATAGATAGCAGACCAAAAAAATGTGTCAAAAAACGATACAGACGATGGTCTTAACGTTTAGGTAAAATGATTTTCAAGTAGAAAAAGCATAAATAATTAATTTAGCCATTTTATTTTATAATCTTGTAAAGTGTAACAAAGATTGTAGTACCAGGTTGAACTTTTAATTATTTTAGCATTATATGATTATAAATAGGACTATCAAAGACTTCCAACTTTAGTTCTATTTAATACAAAACTTTGAAAGAACTTACATTTATACATATAATATATGTCCCTATATACTACACAAAACTTGCTAGGTTCTACTTTGACCGCCTAACTTTCATAAGTAAGTTTAGATCCTTTTTCAAAGGTATATCTTACCGTAATACTAGACGAGCTTAGCGATTGCTCACATATACATACATGTAATAAACATCATCTTTCATCAAAGCCCAGCATTACTATTTTAATATTGTTTAATTATATGTATTACACTGTGAATTTTCGAAACTTGATCAATTGAAATGTGCGGACACTAGACAAAAAAATATCAATTAAGAAATGAAAAAAAAATCATGAACTTTTATAAAGTATAATATGTGTACAATATAATAAATGTACATCAAATAATTAGTTTAAAGTACATTTATTTTTATGAACCCGGATTGGTACCACCGCCTTACCTATTCTTGTCGCCATAACGTCATGACGTGTTCCGGTTCGGAGGGTAAGGTAGCCGGTATACTCTTGCTCTAGGCCTTACATCCCGGCCTCTGGTTGGCAACGTACCATTACCACCTTTGGTGTATCTAGGCGGCGTGAATTTCTTACCATCAGGAAATCCGTCTGCTTGTTTGCCTTCTAATGTCATAAAAAAAAGTTACAGAGCAGTCAATTAAAAAAACTGAAAAATTTTAAGTTTTTGTTAGGTTTTCTGTTTCAAATTGTTACTTTATTATAATCAAACAGGTAGGTATACTTTCTAGCTATCAGATGAAACTAAATTTAAAAAAATGCGCCTTTAAAAACAAAGACAATATAAAAAATAAACATTAAAATTCCTGTATTTTTTGAAAACGAGTGCCGAAAATTTTTTTTTAATTTTATCGACATTTTTTTCTATAATCCGCACATGTCACTTGATCTAATTTCGAAAAAATAAACTTATATAGAACAAACTTAAACCAATCCAAAGGCAAGACTAATTTATTTGATCAAATTCACTGATGTCGTTCCCAATTCTTTTTTAAAGGTTAAATTAAGGAATTAGCTTTAGATAAATTATTGTAGGAAACATAAATCAGGTATGTAATGTCTAATTAGAAATGTAAATGAGATCCACGACAAAATCAGGAGTGTCGAGGACCAGATAGGCAAATGCAAACCCGTATGATTTAGGCTAACATCGCTTTTTACCAATTCTCTTAAATATAAAAGGCCATTCCAATTTTTTAAACTTAGGTTGCGATGAATGTTTCGTCTGTCAGTTCATATTTTTTTTTACTTGGTCAACGAAATAATTATATATAAAATATACATATAAGGGCCAAAACACATAACCGCTTTGCGGCGCCGCGACGTTAAGATCGTCGGTTTACGTTGCGGTATTGCGGCGTCATAGACTCGTCTCTGCAATGGACCAGCCTGAGAAACTTATTCCTTATGTGTTATTAAAAAGATTTTTCTCTGTTTTAAATGAATAAAAAGTAACGTGCCGCTGCAATGGTTAATGATGCTACTGCTGATTCTAGCAGTGCGGCGCCGCAACGCGGTTATGTGTTTCGGCCCTAACATCGCAGTAGAGCCCCCGCCTAGTTCGGCAAAAAAGTGACACGATCGTACTATCCTTCTTATTCTTTTCTCAACGCAGTTCATGTCTGTTTTCCTCCCTTAATAGTATATAACTTCGTTTTGGACAAAATAAAAAGCCTGAATCCACAGTAACCAAGCAGGCATAGTATTAATATAGTATGTTTCAAATTGCTTTCAACATTCAGTTGTTTAAGAAGCATAAATAGGCAACATTTTTCAATTTCGTAACCCACTCACTATATGACGGGCTGATCCTTATAATTTTTGTAAATTATAATACAATTAAATTAAGTTTTCTATATACAACAACTGCATAAATAACTTTGTGTTACATTTACAGTTTATTTAAAACATAGAATTTTTGTAATATTCACAGTCATATTATTTATTATGATGTTGTTATATTAGCTAACTACGTAATAACTCAAGACAGCAGCTTCCACAGTTAACGACTGAATAAATTACTAACGGAGTTGGTTTTTTAAAAAGTTATATTTTGAAGGCATTTTTTTGAAGGCTAATGTTTGCCAACATTATTGAAGGCATGTTGTTTTTCGTATGTGTTACTCAACGCCTGAACCTGCCATCACATTAACGTGATTACAGCGGTCAGTTTTTGAGAGTTTTACATACATACATATCATAACATTGGCGTAAATGTCTGCGACACAGTTTTTAAATATAGCAGTCGTTTACTTGCAATTTGTGTTTTAAACTAATGTTTTTAATGTTCAATAAATCTTTGAAATCTTCACGCCAAGTCCCGTACGAGACAAGCAGAGAATATCGAGTGCAAGACCTAGCGATCCGGACGGACCTGACTGGCTTCCTCTACATTCATAACCGTTTTCGTACACATACGCCGCTACCGAAAACTCTCGACTTCATCTTTGGATTACACCGATTTCATCGAGAAATGTCAACTTAGGTCTTCCCGGGTATCTACTTCCATTGGATATCTGCTTTGTCAACCTTTCATCTGTCATTCTTTCTACATGTCCAAACCAGATGAGCATGCTCTTACTCTTTAGGAGTTTTACTTTACTTAGTGAAGGTTACGGTACGTATTAATAAAATAAATAAATATAAATATAACCTGGATAAGTTACACAAATTGAATCTAACCCCAAAGTAAGCATATTGTATGCTTGTGTTATGGGTGTTAGTCAACGATACTAATACATAAAAATACTTAAATAGATACCAGAATAAATTTAATAAACACCTAGACTTCCTCCGTGTTGCTCCGGGCTCCTTTGCAGAATAGACCATCTGCCTTTCTTGCCAGGCAGCTCGTAAAAGGCGAGCATAGGCTTATCATCACTAACACCGTGATATCTGACTAGGTGGTAGAGTTTCGCAGCGACTCGCCCGGATTGGTACCACCGCCTTATCTATTCCTGCCGCCATAACGTCATGACGTGTTCCGGTTCGGAGGGTAAGATAGCCGGTAAACTTACTTTTGCTCGAGGCCTAACATCCTGACCTCAGGTTGGCAACGCACCATTACCATGTGGTGTCTCTAGGCGGCGTGAATTTCTTACCATCAGGATATCCGTCTGCTTGTTTGCCTTCCTATAACATAAAAAAAAACTAGACCCGGAAATGCAGATATCTAAATGTTCATTACACAAATGCCTGCCCTGTCCGGAATCGAACCCGAGCCTCGCAGTTGGTCGTTGTAGTTAGATGTGTACGTTTGACCAACGAGGCGGTCGAACATAAAAAAAACATAATAATAATCAATGTTCCTAAAGCAAGGCGATGCTACAGCAACAATTACTTTTTGCGGTGATATATTAACTTGAATTGTTTTTATATTTATTCCTACTCTGTTTTTTTTTATTTTAAGTTGTCTGTTAACCATTACATATTTGTTTCTTTTGGTATTTGATATGTTTCGTGTATCATGGTGGAGTGTTAACATTTATATATTACTGCTTAATATGTGTCTATAAGTGAGGACCTGTAATTGGCTTACTGTTTTTTCTTTAGTTACCATTTAAATTGTATAATTTGCTGTTGGTCTTCCATGTGAAATAAATAAATAAATAAATAAAACATGAGATACATACGTATGTTGGTAAAAAAACCACTTGCTATAGTTGTAATTTGTTACGATATTATCAAGTTAGTATGAAATCAAGTGCGATACACTTCCAAATCAAAATTATGATTAGAATCTTACTACGTCGGAATATATAAAATGATTTGTAACGACTTTAGCTAAACAAACCGAAATTCAACGCCACGAAGAGTACAGGTTCAAAACCTGTCTTACTTGGAATGCCTAAACTACAATCTCAAATAAAAACAGTTATTACAAAAACATATTTTCCCAACTTTACCTACGAAAATACCTCTCCTACCGATTAACGACATTTTCAATAATATTCGTAAACAAACAAAACCACAAAATACCGTTACTATTGGCTGTGGCTTTGAATTTCGTCAGTCTGTTGGCAGAAATTCGGTTTTAGTTGTAATTTTACGTAGGAAGCGAGGACTAAAGTTTAAATTTCTATATTTTAAGCTTTTATAATGTGTAGTGGACTATGGAGCTTCGTTATCTGCTTTATATTACGTAAGATAGAAAGCTCTAACTGAAGTACGTAAGTGGAAAACCTTTGAAGCTTATACAAAAGTAAGGTAATATATACAAATTTTATTCATGGATCAAGTAAGATATATATTTATCACTGTGTTCACGATTAAAAAAGTATTATAAAAAAGAAAGTATCCTAACCCCTCTGTTACCGAAAAAGTTGGCGTAGGTACAACCAAAGCAACCACAACTAGCCGAAGGCACCAGGTCCCACGCCTACTGGCGTGGACTGGATTTTCAAATATTGCAGCAGCACTTTCTTAAAATGTTAACCATATTGGATCAAAATCGGTCAAGTTTTCTCTTGATAGAGATACTTTGTAATACCTACCTTAAACTTATTTATATTTTCATTAAAATTAAGAATTAAAAAATCATAGAAAGGCTTTTATTGCGCTTATGTTTGGAAACTGAAATAATTTCTGTTATATATACCTAGTACAGGTACAAAGTAAATTGATATTTATTCACTAATGTTTACGTAATAAGCGGAAATCTAGAAAACAAACTATTATTCAAAGATGTGTGCTTGTGTACGCGTACGTGTTTGCTAGCGAGCGTGCGTGTGTGTTTGTGTATGTATGCATGCTGCTTGTGACAGAGCATATGAGCGTGAATGCGTGCTTACGTGTATGTCGAAACGGATTTTTTTTATTGCTGTCGTAATCAAATGTTTCTTAACCTCGTTGGTCGAGTGGCTAGCGTACACGCCTTACTACATCGACTTACTGCGAGGCTCGGGTTCGATTCTCGACGGGGGCAGACATTTGTGTGATGATCATTTAGATGTCTGCATTTCCGGGTCTGGGTGTTTATTACATTTATTCTGGTATTTATTTAAGTATTTCTATGTATTAGTATCGTTGACTAACACCCATAACACAAGCATATAATTTGCTTACTTTGGGGTTAGATTCAATTCGTGTAACTTGTCCAGGGATATTTATTTATTAAATTATATGAATTTAGCTTTAAACACGATTATTTTTCATAGTTAGACAAACTTGGTTTATAATGTTAACACTTTATATACCATAGATATGTAAAATTTAACCTAATATTAATTAACGGAATATATCTTCACAGCCAGCAGCAAAGTTCATATGAAAAACTTTCTTACCTAATGTTAACACGGTATACACAACACGGCCTTCGAAATCGACTTCCAAAGTCTAATTAAAAGTGCTTGAAGAACAACCACATCAATCGAGCATATTTACGTGCTATTATAACTTTAAATGTTTTGAAAACAGAATGGCGAATAATTTATAAACGTCAACAAATTGTTAGAAAAACAGGCACAAGCACAAACTTGATTAATTTTTTATAAATAGATAATTAGATACAAAAGAATGCTTAGTACTGACCAATTTATGTGAATTTATTCAACCTTGAAAGAAGTTATAATATTTGTATTTGTTTTTCTTAAAAATGTACTTACTTTTCTTGTTTAGTTTAAATAAACTAAAAAAGAAAAGTGGGCTCCGCGACGCGAACACTGTTTTGGCCTCCGCATATTTTAGAGGCGCTTCTGTTTTAGAGGACGTGCTTGGAAGGAGCTCAGGCTCTTTGAGATTCAGAAACTTACTGGTACCATGGGCTGTAAAGTAAACCACAGCCTCTTTTCACAGAATGGGAGATTTTTATCCTTTTTACCTTATTCTTCGCAAAAAGATAACCTTATGAAGTCTCTGTGGAATGGAGTTACTTCACGCGCGTGTCCCCGAAGAGTTAAGAAGAGGTACAACCAGCGCATGCACGTCTAGCTAAAGACACATTAGGCCCACATTGTGATTAATGTTAAACCTTTAGGCAACCGGTAATATATCCAATCCAACGTTGTTTTTTGTTAGAAAATTTATTAAACACATTTCATTTTTGATGCCCGAGCCGCCAATGGAACCCGGCACCTCATGAAATCCAACTACTGAACCACAGAGGCGATATTATCCTATCTTTACACCCATATCCCCGAAAAGGTAGGCAAGGGCACAACCAGGGCATCCACGACTAGCCGAAGACACTAAGGCCCACAATGTAATAGGTGGTAAGCCTATCGCCGACCGGCCACATATCTAATCCCGGGCAACGTTAGTTTTGCTAGAAAATGGAAAATATACAATTTCTACTTTTCTTTGTTGCTCAACCCGGGAATCGAAGCCGGGATCGAAGTCATGTCCAAAGTCAAACCGCTAGACCACAGAGCCGAATCCTAGAGAGAAACCTATGACTACATTTAACTATTAAACAATACATTATACAATATTATAATACTGCATTAGATGTATTTTGAGGAAGCAAAATACTGAATAATTTATAAGCAAAACTAAGTAGACCGTAAACGTAAACAGCTAAAGGAGGCATAAAAAAAATACACGAGTACTGCGCCGGCTGAATTGCTGTGTCAAAGTATTCCCGCCCTGATTGCTCTGTTCTAGTCAGAGGCAGAGCGTTAGCTCGTGGCTTTTTGTTCTCTTATCGACGGTACAAGGAAAATTGGACGTAGCATGTGCACGCGGTTAGGCAATTAAAGTGACCATTTCGATATTGAGACATTAATTTTATTCGGTTGGTGTTCTGATATACACTGGCTTACTTTAATCTTTATGGCGGTTGGGTGATATACGGTGGAGATAATATTAATTGAGAATTGATTTATTTTGTAATTGTTATTGAAGGAGCTAAATTGGAATGTAGTTTTGCTCGCAGTTAAATATTTTAAGATTAGGTTTATAATACTATTAGATTTATCTAAAAAAGGTATTTTTACGTCAATATCCCCGACGAGGCAGGCAGAGGCACAACCAGGGTACCCACGACTAACCGGAGACACTAATGCCCAATTTTACCAAGAGTCCCTATATTTTAGGGGACCTTTTAACGTCACTTATGGGACTGTTTCCATATAAAACAGTCCCCTAAAATACGTTAAAAGGTCTCCTAAAATATAGGGGCTCTTGGTGAAATCGGGCATAAGTCCCACAACGTGATAGGTGGTAAGCCTATCGCCAACCGGGCACACATCCAATTCCGAGCAACATTCGAACTCTTCCCAATTCCCTCATCGGGACCTCATGAAGACAACACCTGGACCGATAGACAACAAAGGCGATCTATATCTATCTGATGATAGATATCATCAGATAGATCAGATCGGATGGATTATCTGTAATCATATATGTAATAAATCTGTAATAGTGATAATTCCGTACATTGAATATATTTTAAAAAAAAAGCAGGCGACTAAAACGTGACAATAGAACACATTTTTACCACTTTCATATGTTTTTCTTATCTGTCTGTCTGTTTGTCTGCTCTCTGTCTATATCATGGCGTTAAATCTATTGAACTGATCGTAACGAAATTTGTCTGGTAGGTAAGTAGGTAACAAGTAGGAACTTCTTCGGAACATAAAGTATTATGTTCCAAAGAAGGTCATAGGCTATTTTTTATACCGCTTAGGTACTGAAGGGAATCATGTGAGAAACGGGTAATAGTCGCAACGTAAATCGGACTGTAATTCGTTAACGTGAAGTCCGTTTACATGTGTTCGTTTTTTTTTGTGCTTTACAGATTGTCTCGTAGTTTTTATCATCTAAGTCATAAACAGTTTGGCGAAACTTTCATATTAAAAATTTAAAAAATCAGTTTGCTATGTTATGTATTCGCCTAAATCATATGTCACTAGTTGCCTAATATCTAAATGCCTTTAGACTTACTTTCAAATTAAACGGGTTATACTTATCTGTCAAGTTTCTTGTGTCATTTGAGCTAAACTTCATACAAAATCGGGTTTGCTATGTATCTAAGGAAGTCCCGCCTCTTATTACGTAGTACTTATATACTCTTTGGTCATAAATACTTTAGTTTTGAAATAACGTCGTCGTCCCGACTTGATCATACTTTTTGAAAAGGAGCAAATGATCCCACATTCCCACATAAATCTTATCAACATCCTACTCGCAGTTTTTTGTAGGTCTTTTTGTTTTTGCAATTTTTTTTTATGTTGAAGGACCTAATTATTATTAAGTAAAGCGCGAAAACCACTAGCTAGATCGTAATAAAATGAATATGGTACAACTTTAGTATCATGCTGTATATTTATTATCTATAAAGGTCTTGTGAGGCCTCTGTGGTTTAGCGGCCGGCGTCGGATTTAACTTCTTAAGGTCTCGGGTTCAATACCCGGGTAGGACAGCAAAATAAAATTGGAAAACGTACATTTTCAAATTTATAATAAAAACTAGCTGCGCCCCGCGGTTTCACCCGCGTAAGTCCCAATCCAGCGGGAACTCCGGGATAAAAAGTAGCCTATATGTTATTCTGGGTCTTCAGCTACCTACATACCAAATTTCATCGTAATCGGCTTTGTAGTTTTTGCGTGAAAGGGTAACAAACATCCATACATCCATACATCCATACATACAAACTTTCGCATTTATAATATTAATAGGATAACGTTGCCTGAGATTGGATATGTACCAGGTTGGCGATAGGATTGCCACCTATCACATAATGGGACTTAGTGTCTTCGGCTAGCCGTGGGTGCGCTTGTTGTGCCTCTGCCTGTCCCTTTTTTGATATAAGCGTAGAGATACTTTAAAGAATCATCAAAATCGTTTCGTCACTGGCCGAGTAATCGCTGTTCAAAAAAATATTAAAAACAAATTCCAATTGAGGTACTCCTTTTTTAGGAATCGGTTAAAAGACAGTAATTACAACATCTTCAAATGTCATGTAAAATTGAGTATGTCTGAAATCTAGAATTTGTTCTTAACTAGCTGCCATCATAACATCTAATTGGCTAATGTTTTTTTTCATAGAGCCTTAAAGAACAAGTATTTCATTAAAATATTATAATAATAATGGCTGGAGTACCTGCGTTACCTCGTTTTAAAAAATGTTAATAAAATTTTGCTATTGTTTATACGCGCACTCTTGCTCCCTCGGGGCTTATTTGATGCCCCTTTTTTCTATTAACCCAGAAAGCTAAAAGTTCACTCACCCACTAAAGGATAGAGACGAGTATCGTGGGATCAGAGAATATTTGCGACGAAAATGCTCACTTTATTTCATGAGTAGTTCAACCATTTTTCACATAATTCGTGCCGTTGTTTAGGGATACAAGTTTCTGAAAATTAATTTTGTTCGTGAATGGCTCTCGTTTGCTGCATTTGTAATTTTGGTCATTTATTTGACCGAGGTGTACTATGTGTCATATAAATGTGACACATAATAAACTCGTATGATTCATATTAAATTGTTTTTAACCCAAGTTCAAATTGATAAGTGCCTTGTAATGAAGTAACAAATAGTAGTTCGACATCTATAAATAGTTTTCAAGCCAAGTTTAAAGTGATAAATGCCTTGTAATGAAGTAACAAATAGTAGTTCGACATCTATAAATATATTTCGACAGCTATAAATAGTTTTCAAGCCAAGTTTAAAGTGATAAATGCCTTGTAATCAAGTAACAAATAGTAGTTCGACACCTTTAAATATATTTCGGCATCTGTGAATTGTTTTAAGCTAAGTTTAAAGTTATATGTGCCTTGTAATGAAGTAACAAATTGTATTTCGACATCCAAAAATAAATTTCGACATCTATAAATTGTTTTTAAGCCAAGTTTAAAGTGATACGTGCCTTATAATGAAGTAACAAAAAGTATTTCGACATCTGTCGGAATATGAAAAGTAGTCTCCAAACCTTCAAGAAAAATTAAGTAAAACAGCAAAAACTCACTCCCAATCATTTCATTAGGTACATTGTAATATTTATAAGAGACTGGTGTTAGGATTTTAGCGTCTATGATAACTGTATGCATTTTTGTTGTCTTTTATTACTAATAATTAAATGCAGTAACACTGCAAAAACCGAGTCCAGCTATTTCGTTAAACACCACGTCGCGAATTGATAATTATTTTTTTCGAAAGATAGCAAATGGTTTTACATAATTTGTATCAATATTCTACTGAGTTACCATCAATAGTGCATGAATTTCCACTATTGAGTTCAACGTAAAAACCACTAGTCGGATCATGGTAAAACTCTATGACTTCCTCGGAATCATGACCTGTCTTTCTAAAAAAGAACAATTGAAATCGGATTCCCGAGTAATCATGTAAGATGTGAAAAAACATACAGTCGCATTGGTAGTTTTCTTTTTTAGAGTTGGTTAAAAAGCTTTTTTATTTCTGCGGGCTTCTAGTTGTACTTCTGGGGAAGTGGATGTTCGAAAGTAACGATGGTGAGTTAACATCAGAAGACTACTTTGTAGCTTCCACTTTTGTGAAACAAGAAACCTATCAACACATCTTCCTTTTTTAATACGATGGAGTGGATAAGATGATAAAGCTCACATCCCTTCTCCATATGCCTTCCAGCAGTTATGACATCGCGATGCAAACGGCCTATCGCCCTGCCTGATTCTCGTAGTAGTCTCGTCCTTCTTGGCCGCAGAAGACTACTGAAGAATAGCTTGAATTTGGGACAACTAGGTTCCCTGGGTCACAGGTCATTCCTGGGTACTCAGTTCCCCCGCTGCGTTTAGGTTAGAACCGTTATGGGTCCCAATAGACACCAAAAATAAGAGTGTCAGCTGCTTACTTGAGTCGAGGAATGTAAAGCCTCTTGTACAAAGCAAAAGTATTACTTTAAGTATAGGCGTGCTACGAGCAAAGTTTCGAATAAACATAATATACAGGTTTACTGGTAACTAACGCATAACCTTTCTAAGGCGGCTTTAGTACATCCAACAACTTTTGTTCTACAACTTTTAGAAAATCGCGAAAAAATAATTTGATTATTCATACAAAAAAAAAATCATCGTCCTCTGACAAAATAAATTTATGTAGAACCAAATTCTTTTATTTTAGAACAAAAGTTGTTGCTTTAGATGTAATAAAGCCGCCCTAGAAAGGTTATGCGTTAGTTACCAGTGACTTTGTGTATTTATTACTAAATTTTTTGTAAGAAATTGTTTGTAATAGGTATATGATATTGTCAGCTACCCTGTCCTTCGAACTAGAACACGTCAATGAAGAGCACTTAGAATCAGAATCAGAATCAGAATAATCTTTATTCACATGAACCATACAAATGGTATTTGTGCGCGTCGACATTTTTTAAACTACCACCGGATCGGAATCGCGGCCTTACACTGAGAAGATCCGGCGAAAGAAACTCAGCGGGCTTGTCTTTTTTTCAATAATAATATTTACAATATAATCTAGATTAAAATTACTAATTACAATCTGATTTTAACTTAAATAAAAGGTACAAAAAATTACATTACAAATTGCAGTGGGAGATTGAAACCTCTATTCCCAAGCATGTTCATCTTCCAAATACTCTGCGACTGTATAATAGCCTTTTTGACATAATTTTGCTTTGATACATTTTTTAAACTTATTTATAGGTAGATCTCTAATCTGTTATAAAGATGGCTAAATATTTTGAAACTTTTGAAAATTTGCAAAATTGAAAGGTTTGCAAAATTCATTTTGTTGACATAAAATAACATTGGATGCATTGGAAGCCCGGAAATATA
>NJDD01004190.1:9677-31539 GCA_002245505.1 Calephelis nemesis
GCAAAAGTAAGTTTACCGGCTGCGTCATCCTCCGAATCGGAACAAGTCAACGGCGAAGCACTGACGTAATGTCGGCAGAAATAGGTAAGGCGGTAGTAACAGTCCGTGCGAGTCGCTGCGAAACTCTACTACCTAATCAGATGTCACGGATGCTCGCCTTTTACGAGCTGCCTGGCAGGAAGGTAGATGGTTTAGATGATTACTCTGCAAATGTGCCAGGACCAACAAGGGGAATGCTAGTTAATAATGTACCCGTCATTGAATGTATTTATGACCACTTATTAACCCCCGACGCAAAAAGAGGGGTGTTATAAGTTTGACGTGTTGTCTGTCTGTCTGTAGCATCATAGCTCCCGAACGGATGTAGTAATTTCAATTAAGTTATTTTTTATTAAAAGTACCTAAATTATGTGCGAGTGTTAGACATGTTTCATAAAAATCGGTCGAGACGTTTAAAAGTTGTAGGGGATGAAAGTGGGGAGATGAACCGAATGTCTGCAAATATACTCGGATATTTTTTTACTTTTTAAAGGGAAATTAAGTTCTTGTGTTGGTGTTTTTTTTTTTAATTTTTAATTCATTATGTGTAATCGTTTGTGTAACGTTAGCCCTTCACCAGGTATTTTTTCGTAAGAACCTTCGCTACATTACACATTTTAAAGCGAGCAAAAACATAATTTAAATAATTAACAGATATATAAAACAACATGACCTTACATTTTAAAATTTATGAACCATTGACTGAGTTTGGACAAAGGAATGATGAGATTTTATACACTCTCATCACTAACCCACTTCCAGTGAGATTATGAATTAAAAGTATGTTAATTCGATTGTAAAAAAACTTTTGTTGTTGTAGTGTTGCCACTGTTGGAAAGTAGACTAAACTACCAAGTGGATACGACTGAAAGTGAAAGAAGTTTAAAAAGCTCTTCATGGTAAATGGGGGTCACGAGGGCCACTCCGCCTTTTAGAGCATATTGAACCTGACCTGTTTGAAGTGCAGTCTGGTAGTACCTAATGGAACTATAAATCATCTACCAATTGACGAAATGTTTGTCTGACGATTTTTACTGTACTGCTATTCAAAAATGGAGTGTAATGTTTTTATGATTCATGTTATACGAGTATATGTGTGTGTATGTATGTATAGTTGCATAATCGTATTTATGAGGACGTCGCTATTATCTTT
Source organism: Calephelis nemesis (assembly GCA_002245505.1). Lineage (NCBI taxonomy): Eukaryota > Metazoa > Arthropoda > Insecta > Lepidoptera > Riodinidae > Calephelis > Calephelis nemesis. The sequence continues at coordinate 10,870 of NJDD01004190.1, forward strand.
ACAAAATTCTGGAAGATAGTGGCTGTACTTTTAAAAAAATAAAAACAAAGTTAAGTCAAATTGCAAGCAGATGGATCTCCTAGAAGAATCCTTTATGTTAATACAAAAAAAGTCTTCCTCATCTACTACATCCGATAATAATGTCAAGTAGGTAGTGACATAATGACTTTTAATATTAGAAGGCAAACAAGCAGACAAATTTCCTGATGGTAAGAAATTCACGCCACCTAGAGACACCAAAGGTGGTGATAGTGCGTTGCCAACATGACGTCGGGATGTTAGGCCTCGAGCAAAAATAAGTTTACCAGCTACCTTACCCTCCAAACTGGAATACGTCATGACGTTATGGCGGCAGGAATAGGTAAGGCAGTGGTACCAATCCGTGTGAGTCGCTGCGAAACTCTACCACCTAGTCCGATGTCACGGTGTTAGTGACTTTAAGCCTATGCTCGCCTTTTACGAGCTGCCTGGCAAGAAGGCAGATGGTCTATTCTGCAAAGGAGCCCGGACCAACACGGGGCAAATGTATGATGTATAGGTCAAGTGAACATAAAAAGCCGGGATATCAAGAATAATTAGGGATCAGATTAGTATAGATAAACAGATATGTAGTTCGTCAATTTTTATCTAATAGTTTATAATTAAATAAAAGGCGTTTCACATTTTCGTCACTAAAGGCAAAGGGCAATTTACGACGGATAAAAAATAGTTTTGCAATTAAATACACGTTTTTCACAACATTGAATCGTCATGGATAATTTATTTGTGTGACCTTTACAAATAGGATTCACCACCAGCTTCCTTGAAGCGTAAATATTAATATACAGCACTCGGCTTCATTATGGTATCAACTACTTTTTGTCGTTAAGTCGAGAATAGATAGAGATTGCATCGTACCAACAATTTTGCTGAACATACAGACGTCACCTAGATATTATCTATGCAAAATTAAGAAACGAAACCACTGATAAGAACCAGTTCCAGTACAGCTGTACCAGAGGTGACGAAAACACCTATAAAGTAGTTGGTAAATAATCAATGAAAAACGCTTTTTTTACTGGATATGACAGCGTTTTTTGTTCACGGCAAAAAACGTCTGCAAAAATGTTTAATGTTTGTTTTGTATTTCCGACTCGACTGATTTTGGTGTAACATAACTTGGATTGTTAGTTGGAAGGTACGAATCTATAAAAAATAATGTTTAAAAAATTGTGAAGAATAGCAAGACTTGAAAAATAACAATCGTTTTGGATTTTGACTGAGCGTTCTAAGCCTATTTTTTACCCATGTCCTATGTACGGATACAGTGCTATATATAGATAAATAGCAAAACATATAACTATGAAATACAATAATGAAAATACCTTTCAACTAAACCGCAACCACAAACCGAAGAAATTTTGCTATCTACACTGCACCGTATCAACAATTTCACTGAACAAATATACGTCACTTAACCTACGCAAAAAAAAAACTAAACCACAGATAATAATTTAGAACCAATTCCCAGTATTTCACAGCACAGAACCTCTACATTTCACCAATTATGCACTTGAATGTAAAATAATGAAAAGTTTAAAGGTCGCGTCTGGTTACGTTGCTGCCGCAAGACGTCCGCAGCCAACGGTTCTGATCATTCAACTGCCTTCAGACCGTAATAACAGCATTGGCTGTTGGTGCTAAGTAGATACAATGAGGTAGACTCGACAAACAAGATTTTTGGAGACATTTCCTATGGTAGGTGTGGATAAAGATAGAAATAAAGTAAAAAACAAAATACATGTTTATAATTTAAGTATTAAATTAGTCAGTGTTGTCAGCTACGCAAGCGTGTTACACTAGGATTTCATGTTTGAAACAATTTAGATATGGGAAAAGAAGTAGCCAATATCCCTTTTATTCCCTTCTAGTTAGTTCCACTCAGTTTTTTTTTATGATAATGAAAGGCAAACAAGCAGACGTATTTCCTGATGGTAAGAAATTCACACCGCCTTGAGACATCAAAGGTGGTAATTAAGTGTTGCCTTTTTGAGGCTTCGAGCTTACCCTCCGAACCGGAACACGACAATTGGACGTAATGGTGGCAGATATAGGTAAGGCGGTGGTACCAATCCGGGCGAGTTGTTGCGAAACACTACCACCTAGTAAAATTACATGGTGTTAGTGACGGTAACCCTATTTCAATACTCATAGTTTAGACAGGGCAACATCTGTCGGGTCAGATAGTCTATCCTAATTTTCTACCTCCTAAACTTTCTTAAATGCCTCTACTTATATTTTTAGTGAAAAAGTAAGAAAATCTCACAATAATTTCTAAAAGTGTTTCGAATAAAAAGATTCAAAGAGCGGGTTTCTTTTTCAAACATTGTAGATTTTCACTTATAAGCTAATGTTTAAGATGTAAACAGGTGTAAACTAGTTCCAAAGACGGGCAAGAGATAATATAAGATAAAAATTAAATTCACACGTCCAAAAGTTCCCACGCTTTAAAATATGTTTTATAACTTATTCTATAAAGTAGAAAATCTGTGTCGCCAATGTTTTATGAAATCGAAACTGAATTTAACCAATACGTACTCATAATATAAATATATAAAATTGATTTGCTAATAATTATTGTAGCCAGCACATTCGATTTTTGAATTTGACATATTCAATGTTCTCTGATAATGTTTAAATGCAGTATCATATAGATATACTGACCCGTTGTTCTGCTACTTTTTTAAATATGATTTTAGTAATAAAAAATTTGGGGTGAGTCACCCTTGTCACTTTAGGGTATGAAAAATAGACGTTGGCCGGTTCTCAGACCTACTCAACATGCTCACAAAATTTTACGAAAATCGGTCTAGCCGTTTCGGAGGAGTTCAATCACGCACACCGTAACACGAGGATTTTATATATAAGAAGTTAAAATTAAAATGATTGATAATATTTCATATATTCCATCGTCGGTAAAACTTTCAAATATTCATATTTTAAATGAAGAAACACTTGTACTGTTTTACGTATCACTCATTAATTTTTATATAATATTAATAATTAATCAGGGCTAAAACTTAACCTAGCAAACACGTTGGATGTCTTGAATTTGAAACCATGTTATTACCTAAGATGGCTACGGGAAAAATCACTGACATTTTCAAATTTCTCTAATAATACGATGGCACTGATAATACACTGGCAGTTTCACGCAGCTTAACCTGCGTAACTTGGCTTTTACTGCACCGATTTTGATGAAACAAAGCCGAATTTTTGAAATCGAACCAGTAGTTTTGGAGCCTATTCATTTGAAACAAACAAACAAAAAATTGAAGATTTCCTTTTTATAATATTAGTATAGAAGTATAGATAGAGATTAATTAGTTGACATATTACACTGGACCATAAAAACTCTGCAACAACAGGATCGCATGCATCTCTAACATTTAAACGTAATTAACATGTTTCTTAGAATATGTTACAAAGTATTCTAACTAATAAAATTTAAACTAATACATTCTAGCCGTAGTAAGGAGTAGTCACGTACTACCACAAATCCGAAGTATTTTATCTATCTAATAGAAAACACAATTTAGAACGCAATTACCTAGTTCATAGCATCAGTTGGCCTGAATTGGTATTACAACACATCCATAAACAATTAAAATGTGTTGTTTATAACGACATGAAATTTATCTTAAAACGACGTTATAAAAAAACGACTAAGCACTAAAACAAAAAATAATAACACATCCCACATGTCGCCTCTGTGGTCTAGTCGGGTGTAGGACCTGACTGCATTAAGTCCCGGATTCGAATCGCGGATGGGGCAATAAAAAGAAAAATTAGTTTTTCTTATTTTCTAATAAAAAAATGTTGCTCAGGATTGGACATTTGCCCGGTTGGCGATAGTTAGATACAGACGAAGGTTTTTATAAAGAGAAAAACCGGGAACATTACAGGGAAAATGGGAAAAACATTACTTTATTTTTTCCCATACAAACTGAACGGGTGGAACGAAGTTCGCCGGGACAGCTAGTTTTCTATATAAAATTGTGAAGTTTGTGGCAGCTGTTACTTATTTGGCGCTCTTTTATCAAAAAGTCATACACTTTAACGATGAAATCATTCAGTAGGTGCTCAGAACTGTGTATCTATACTACCCGTTTTAACAGAGAAGAAAGGAATTAAAAATTTAGCCATGGGAATGAAATCTTGTGTATCTATACTACCCGTATTAACAGTAAAGAAAGGAATAAAAATTTCGCCATGGGACTTGAATCCTCAGTAGTTCAAATGGTTAGAGTCGGCTTAAGACGAAAGTTTACAGGTTCAAATCGAGTCTGGGGCGAATTTTTTCTTTCTTTAAAATTTATATTTTAAATTTTAACCCAAGCACAGGGCAAATAATTCAGAAAAAAAAAATGAAATTTATTTAATAGCGGAACATGTGTGTTTAAAAGTTGTTACAGAATACTTATTCGTACCAACATATTCTATCATTTAGGTATGCAAATAGATATTATAACTAAGATAGAACTTAATTGAATATATTGTAGTTTTTATTTTTGTTATTTATATATTTTTACATTAAATTCGTTAAAATATATTTACTACTAGGCTAGCACTTATTAATTTAAGCAAAAATTATAACGATCGAGTTTTACCATATCAACCATATATATAACTTGAGATAAACTTGCTTCTTATCTCCATTAAGTTTAATCAATATCGCCTTAGTGCCTAAATACTCGTAGAAGGTAAGGATGTATAAAAGCAAAACTACATACAGCTACCATATTTCCATGTTCCCATAGAAGACGAGTCAGGTTACGTATTTCTCATGGCCAACAATTCTCAAGACAATGTCGGTGTCACATGTATATTGCGCCTTTGTTTGAGACCGCTATCTTGCACTGTACATATTTAATTTTCTTGAACAGTCAATGATGATAGCAAATTATGAAAATAGTTCTTAATATTGTTAATAAAAGTAATTATAGGAGGTTTTAGTATTATTGAAAACACTTCTAGCCATATAGCAAAGAAAACTAAGGACTAAGACCATTTATTTAATCATGAGCTAAAACCTACACAGCTTATAATACAACTAGCTGTTGCACGCGGCGTTGTCCACAGGAACTTTTTTTTTCGGGATAAAATCTATCATATGTGTTATTCCAAGCTACCCTCTATGTGTGTACCGAATTACATGAAAATCGGTAAAGCAGTTTCTGCGTGAAGGAGTAACAAACAAACAGACAAACTTGCGCATTAATAATGTTAATAGGATAGGATATAACTGGAGGCTTAAGGCTTACTTTTACAAGCCTTGGTGAATGACGTATGAGGAAGCGCAATATTTTACTCGATAAAACAGGATGCAAGCAACAATCAACTTTTCTATATACAATACAATAGTCAAGTGGTTATTAAAATAAACGTTTTACGCAAAACAAGACATTTCAAGGGTGACGTTGGTACATAGACATTCCTACTCTCGACCTGCAACAATAGCGATGTGAACTTGTAATACGATAACGGAGGAAGATACCTTCTGTAAGAAAGCAACAGGAGATAAACTTGTAAGTGTGAAATACCAACCATCAGACTTATTTCTTACACACAGCTTATAACAACCAGTTTTTTTATGATATTGGAAGAAAAACAAGCAGACGGATTTCCTGATGGAAAGAAATTCACGCCGCCTAGAGACACCAAAGGTGGTATGGTGCGTTGCCAACCTAAGGCCGGGATGTTAGGCCTCGAGCAAAAGTAAGTTTACCGGCTGCCTTACCCTCCAAACCGAAACACGTTATGACGCTATGGCGGCAGGAATAGGTAAGGCGGTGGTACCAATCCGGGTGAGTCGCTGCGTAACTCTACCACCTAGTCAGAAGTCACGGTGTTAGTGACGGTAAGCCTGTGCTCGCCATTTACGAGCTGCCTGGCAGGAAGGCAAATGGTCTATTCTGCAAAGGAGCCCGGACCAACACGGGGAATGTTATACGATAACGGAGGAAGATACCTTTCTGTAAGAAAACAACAGAAAATAAACTTAAGTTTAAGGGTGAAATACAAACAATCAGACGTATTTCTTGACAAGCTGCGCCCCGCGGTTTCACCCGCGTAAGTCCCAATCCCGCGGGAACTCCGGGATAAAAAGTAGCCTATATGTTATTCTGGGTCTTCAGCTACCTACATACCAAATTTCATCGTAATCGACTTTGTAGTTTTTGCGTGAAAGAGTAACAAACATCCATACATCCATACATACAAACTTTCGCATTTATAATATTAATAGGATGGCAAGTAATGACTATACCGCTTATAGAACCCACAGATAAGCGTTTTCAAGATTAGGCTAGGGCGTTAAGTCTTTTGTTTAGGAATCTACGTTTCAAAACCGTAATCGCCATATTATGTTCGTCACATACAATATTTTCCGAAAGTCTATTAACCTTATACTTTATATGCCTATAGTTAGCCAGATTAAAAACGAGTCAAATAGTTCATCTTATTTTTCTTGCATCCATGACGCACGTGCTAGACATTGTCGTATTTTCCGTCCAAGAGGTAAACTGATTGATGCAAAATGCTTATTAAGATTATTTAAACATACATAATATATCAAAAGTATAGTAATAAGTTTCCTAACAGAGAATTTCTACCAAGAATAATACAAAGAATAAGTTACTCTCTTCGAAATCTTCTTCTGTTTCCATCAAGTAAATATTCTACTAAACTTTCAGTTTTAAAAATAGTGACATAAGGTTGTTATGTGCTTGTCTATTCATTAATATAATGTTTTAAATGTTTAGGTATCTATTATTTCTTTAAATTTATGTACATAATACAATTACTTCATAATGCCAGTTTATTTAAAACACTATTCATGAATAATACAGTATATCTCCGTATAATTGTTATATACATTATACATATCTAAATTACAAATACACACAGGTACTAAACACAGACATTCATGGAATCTAAGCACTCTGATTTGTGGCCCTTTCGAGTTCGCCAAAGTTCACTTAAAATTTCTACTTTCATAATTGGAATTTCGAAAATGTTCTTCCTAAAATTATTCATCCTAACTATATCAACTTTTAATTCTGTGTTTCCAATTTCATAGTTCCGAATCATTCAAATTCATAATGTCAGTAGCAATAAACATATAATACACTATTATTTAAAATAATATCATAGGTGCCCTGGTTACGCCTCTGCCTACCTCTTCGAGGATATGTGCGTGAAGATACTTTACTTTATTTAAAATAATATCTGTTTTATTTAGATTTGTTTTCATTTATAATAGTCAACATAATATATGTACGAGGCAATATATCATTAACCTCGTACAATTGATTTGTCATACTTAGCATTTTGTAGCATTATTTACTTTAAACATCTTACAATAACGACAGTGATCATTCTCAACGGGGTTTCAGTTAAGCAAAATTATCATAATCAATATATATGTTAATCAATCTATTATTTGAGAGCCGATTAAAAAACTTTTTTTATTTGAAAGAGCATACTTCGGAATTGGTCTAATTGCTACTAAGGATGGATCAAATGGACCCTTTCTTAAATTTACCTGGGAGTTCCAGATGAATTGAGGAAAGTACTCAATTTTTGTATACGACATAGCATTGAAATCCAAGTAAATTATTTTATGCTTAAAATTTTTAAAATATATATTGTCTAGTTGTTAAAAAGGCTTTCAAATAGAAGCCTACAAAACTAACACAATTAGTAATTGTAGAATGTTGTTACGAGTTCCACAGGTTGGAACACAGACACAGCTTGTGAAGTGTGTACAGTTAGCTATGTAGGAAGTCAATAAGCTTTTCACAGCTATCTAACACTTACAAACAATGACAAACGTTCAAGAGTGAATCTAGACGTTATTACTTCTATTATATTTTATACCCAAACAGGGGTTCTTGCAGATTAATTACTTTAATTTTTTTTTTATTTAATAACGGAATATCTCAAGCAACAACATAAACTAATACTAACGTTATAAGATACTAACACATTAAAATTACTAACACAAATAACAATCAAGTCTTTATAGATTTTTTCGTCTTGTGTGTTACCTATATCTTTGTAAAATGTGTCAAACAATCTGCACGAAATAATAGTACCAAGTGCAAAAGTATAAAAAATATTCTAGGATGTAATTTTTTTTTTACTTTTTTTATAATTAAACTATTATAAAAAAAGTAAAAAAAAATTACAACAAACCACAACTTCATTTCAGAAAATGAAGAGATCGAAGATGCAAGTGTTATAAACAGATTGTGCTATTTATTAGATAACTAGCCGACCTGCGCGAACTTCGTTCCGCCGTTCAATTTGTATGGGTAAATTAAAATGTTGTTTTCCCAGTTTCGTCACAATCGAACAGGATAAAAAGTATCCTATGTCCTTCTCCCGGTTCTAAGCTACCTCCCCACATATTTCCATCCTAATCTGTTAAGCCATTCTTGAGTTATAAGTAGTGTAACTAACACCACTTTCTTTTATATATATAGATATTGTCAAGAACAAGAAAACATAAGTATTAAATATCAAGGTATAAAAGGAAAGCTTACCTCTGAAAAGAAATCTTGGAGCTAACCTTTTTATTTTTTAAAGGTACTACTTACTATTTTTTTACTCAAATTATATTTATTAGAAAATTCTAAACAAATATTTTTTCTCTTCAGATAAAATACATTGAGTAATAAATACGGGTAAATATTGTAAAAACATAGCCTGAAAAATGGCAAATAAACGGTGTTAAAAAGGTGTAAAGTAATTATTTTTTATTAATATAATTGACCCCGATAACCAAAATAACGCAACAAACAACGAAAAAAAAATTACAAAAATAATATGTACTTACAGTTTACATACAAAATTTAGCAAGATAAAATACATACGATATCTTATGACCTTCTCCTTCGTCACTGATTATGTTTTAAACTGACAGTAAAAAGTTCAATTTGCAATTGGGTAAGCCATTTTGTAACCTGATTTACCAGAGAACACCCTTGACATTCAGACGAATCAAATGTAACCATTATAGTGGTAATTGATATACACATACAATTTACTAACCATATACTGCTACATTCATAAAAAATCACACAATTCCAACGTTTTTTATATGGATGACATGTTAATAAAATCTATACATAAAACGAAGAAGCTGTAAAAATATGACAGTAGTTTTTTTATTCGTTTTTTTACACATTGTTTTATTAACTTATTGATCAGGCTTACCGACATAATGATAAGAAATAAATAAAGAAAGAAAATTATTTATTTGCAAAATATGTGTGTAGTTGAGATGTTACAAAAATATTTAAGTATGTCAACACATTCTACCACATTTTGGTTTGCAAATATTTTAATGTTTATTAAAAAATATTATTTATTAAAAAACATTATTTGAACATATTTAACAACAAAAATATTATTTGATATGATGAACACCTAAAAAAACAAAGAACTAAATGCACTATTATTTGCAGGTAAACATTACAGCTACTTTTTTAGAAATAATATGCTAACAATTAATTTATATTACCATTTTGTTTAACTATGAAAAATACAAATTTCAATAAAAAAACAAATTTTTCTAATTTCAATGGCAGATAGTCGTCATAATTAAGTCTCCTCTTAATCTCGGTCATCGAAGAAATTCGAGATTTACAAGTATTTTAAGCAATTTAAAAGCGCAAAACGTAAGCTAGAGCAGCTGTTTCTAATCGACTTCAAAAAAGAGAAGGTTCTCAAATTGTATATGTTTGCTACGCGGTTGCTCGGGCCATAACGAACAGATTTGGGTGGTTCTGTTTTCGAAAATTAGGTCATGGTTCCAGGTGGTCCTCTGTTTTATCATTTTGAGAATTTTTAATGATGTCGCCTCTGTGGTCTAGCGGTTCAGTCGTCGGACTTGACTGCATGAGGTCTCGGGTTCGATCCCCGGGTCGGGCAACAAAAAGTAAATTGGATTTTTCCAATTTTCTAATAAAAAAAACCTTGCTCGGGATTGGATATGTGCCCGGTTGGGAATAGGCTTGTCACCTATCATATTGTGGGACTTAATGTCTTCGGCTAGTCGTGGGTGCCCTGGTTGTGCCTCTGCTTACCTCTTCGAGGATATGGGCATGTATGTATTATTTTTTTATGATGTAAACATTTCTTTTCTACCTTTAGGGTTATTCTTGTATTTTGATTCATGCAATAATGGAAATTGATATCGGATATGTCAGCTTAGGTATTCTTAAATACAATACTGGCGAATTATTAACAATAAGCTTATAATAAACACTAAAATATTTTATCGGAATCGTTTAATTTTCTTAGAACTAAATCTAAATAATCTGCTAATACTGTGTTCAAGAGTACCTAAAATGACATATCCGATCCCAATTTCACATTTGCATGGAATCGAGCTTCAAAAGTAACCCCTACACAACCTTACAATAGGATTCTTTAAAATCGCAACTTGGTGATGGAATGAATTCGGTTACTTACAGTTTTATTACGCTTGAATCACTACATAGTATTAAACAAAGTCGCTTTCTCTGTCCCTATGTGCCTTTGTATGAAAATCTTTAAAACTACGCAACGCATATTTTATAACCGTGCGAGCCGGGGCGGGCCGCTAGTTATATATAAAAAGACCCATTATTTCCTAGCGACATCTTCAATTTAAAATAAGGCACGGTACCAGCTCCTAGTCTATCAAGGCGTAAACACCTCTAATGGCATACCACACGTTCTTGAATTCTTGGGTGATATGGTGGTAGTGACCGTTAACAAAAAGCTATCGTCGTTAAAAGGTGATTACAGAGTTACGTCAAAGTCTAATAATTAGAAAACATTTTTAGCTTACTTTATAAGTGGTGGTTCTGCTGTTCACAAACTAAGCTTATTTTAGATGCATGCTATCTTTTTCAAATGAAACTGAAATAAAAGAGATGGAAAATATATATCAGATTAGTCTGGACATGTCAAATTGTGGATTTTCTTATTAAAGTTTTTCGAGTACTTGATTAAACGTCTGTAGAAATATCGTGTACAGACTAATCTAACAGCACTAGTGTTTTGTCTCTTTCTATTACTTACGTTAAAAGAAAACAGCGATAACTTAAAGTTTAGTTATTGCACATCACTTTTACAACCACCAAATATTATTGTAAACGTGAAAGTTTTCGAAGTTTATTCTCAAACAGCTGAACCAATTTTGACTACGTGATCCCTAAAGTGTCACAAAGGACATTACCCTTCTTTAAGTTTTAGCCCTGATGATGCTGTTATAAGCGAAACCGGTTGGCTATTTACAAAATAATTAATTATAAGTGACACGTAAAACAGTACAAGTGTTTTTTTTTTCATTTAAAGATATGAATATTTGGAGGTTTTACCAAGCGCTGACGATGGGAAATATCGGATATACCCTCCTTTGAGTTGCGTAATCACATAAAATACTCTTACATGAAATCTTATATAGATATGTGATTTATGGAAATGGAAATGCTTGTTTTTATTTATAAAAAAGTGTGCAAAAAGGCGCATAATACAATCCTCTTAAGGCTTAAAGTCTTTGTCAATTATGTCAATCCCACAACAACAATACGTAGAAGTGACGACAAAAACTGGTGTATATATTTTTACCAGCAAAACTAGTCTGCAGAACTAGTTTATTACATTAATTGGTTCTAAGATTACGGAATACAAGTTCGTCTTTAGTCTCTTGATCATCAAGTCAATTCGTTTTAAGCTTAGCTAAGTTATGAAAGCAATACTGAGTATCATAAATTCAAAAGTGTGTGTTTATATGTTTGTTCTGCTTTTATGTCAAAACAGTTGGAGTGATAGGATTAGTAAGCATAACAAGAGATTACATTTGGAGAGAGACATTGGTGATATTGGATACATGTTATTAATAACCCAATATTTCAACAAATACTTACGGTAGAACTTACTACGTAGAGCACTGCAAAATTTGAGCTTAACCTTATGTTACTACTAGGTAGTATATATATACATAAAAATGAACAAAAATAAAACAAAATTTGTAAATGAAATATGTTTTTTAAAATCAATAATTGCGTTAGATCGCATACAGGATATTGAACCCAAAACATGAGTTATTATAATTTTTTAGCGATTTACTATTAATCACGCAAAAATGCTGAAAGGATTTTTACCAAATAGGTGTAGTGAATGTGTTTAATCCAAGTCGAAATTTAGATACCTTATGCTGAAGAAAAACTTTCGTTCCCATCACTTACTACGAAAAGTTACTTCAACGTTTGTACGAAGTTTCAGGAAACAATTATTTTCATTTAAAATCGAAATAAAATGTGGCAAGCGACATAACTAGTAAAAAAGCAAGATGAAAAATTAAGAATTGGAATTAGGTAATGGTTTTTTACATACCTATACCATACAAAAGGTAGTTGTGTGTATGTGATTTATGTGGATAGATTAGTTTTATTGGTTACCTTAATACTCTCGATGAAAAATGATATCCCGTGTATGAGAAAATTAGTTTATCTGTAATATTTAGTAACGCCCAATGTTAATGATGTACTTATCTCTAAAGATGGATTTCAAGCAATCTAGACAGCTGCGTATCCGTCGGGAGAAAAATCTAATTGCCAATAAACATATTCTTCAATCCAATATTTTTTCTAATGATGGATAAGCGTCGAACGTTCCATTTGGTTTAGAACGCATTTTAAACAAACTCTTTGAATTTGTCAGTTTTGTATAAGACTTTTAATCTGACTAACCTTAATTGGAACTAAATTACGTTTTGTTGTCCATTAAAAACAATCAGATTATTTCATAGGAAAATTATAACAAATGTCTGTCAAATTTTAAGATGGTCTTTGTGACAACACTGACAATTAACATTAATTAAGTAATACGTAATATGTATCAGAATGATATAGTATGAGAAATTATATCTTTTTTTTTATTTTCAAAAAAATTGAAATTCTTTTTTCAGGAACCCCTCTCAAACTTACTAAATAAGGTTGACAAAGTTTTGAACTTAATTTATAACTATTTAACTTATCCTTTTCTAATGCAATACACGATAGACATTAAACAAATTAGGTTCATTAGTGAGAGTTGCAAATATGGTCATCTGTAAACTCTGTCGCGTTGATTATGTTTTAATATAATACAGTAATCTGCAATGGCATATGACAATGTACTAATTCTTACTCAATATCTGCACTTATATGAGTGGTAATCTGGGACATGGAAACTAGCAACACTAAACGGAATAGTCTGCTAGAAAGATTGTATCGACATAGGCATTTTAGAATAAGTTGCTAAGGCTAATATAGTTTAAAATTTCTATCGCTGAGTATAAAAAGATCTAATTATTCAGCATTTTATTCAATTTTACTAGTAACCATTATTTTTTAATGAACGTTTGTTTTCTATTTAAACCGGTTTTGAAAATGGAGTAGGTTGGACTCTCATATTTTTTTGTACATTCGATAAAAATAATTATTAAAATTATTTATAATAATAATGGGTTTGCCACATCGAACTCTGTATCAGACAGAGTTCGAATGAACGTGTGTTTTTAATTTCTATTTTAACCGGCTTTTGAAAAAAGGAAGAGGTTAGACTCCTATATTTATATGTTAGTCAATAAAAATAATTGTTAAAATTAATTTTTATTCTAAAGAGCGTATTTTCCAAGTGGTCCCGTTGTCACCATGTTTGATGACGAAATCTTGAGAAAATTAACAACTTTTTATTTTTGTTATTTTTGTATGCCTGTATGACTTTTTTATGAAATCGGAGTCGATTCGAGGTCGGTTTTTTTGTAGAGGTTGTACTGCGCCGTAATCATAGAAGCTTCTATTCAAATTACTCTGCTACATTGATTTGAAAATGTTTATTTTTAAGATAAAAAATGGTTGCCTGTAAAGTCGGTTTTACGGGCGAAGATTTTACATGACAACGTCTTTTTCTCGGTAGAATATTTATTGATATGAATATTATTAAAGAGTGGGAGAGAGACGCAAGGCATTTGCCGCTCTGGCGGGCCTTTTTCTCGTTCGGTGACTCATCGTAACGTTACCGGGCGTTACACTTTTTCATGAGTGACTCCGAGCCGCAACCTAATTTAAGACGTTGTCACGTCAAAAATTGGTAATCTGTGTTATTTGCTGTAAATATGGTTTTCTATAACATAGATATTAGCGCACTGCACTATCTTCCTAAGTAGGGCCCAATAAGAATAAAGTTGTCTAAGTATAAATAACTAGTCTGCGGTTGCGTACTGGTACGAATATAATATTTAGTTTTTATTGGTATCAATGCAGCTAACAGCTACGAGCTGAAGAAATAATTATGAATAATGTATGAATGTGCAGCAATTACTTAACATTTTATTCATAACTATTAACTGCTGGCAATTTAGGACAAAGTAGCCGTCGGATTATCATTTGAACCTAATTCTTTCTTTTTATAATTTACAACGGTAAGGTTCATACGACTATAACTAAATTATTAAAAACATAAAAACTCTACACAAATAATTGTTTCTGTCACTATTATGAAGTCTCAGAGTGATAGTTGAAATACTGATAGTTTTATTTAAAAAAAAATTCTAAACACGTTTAACCATTACCAATTTTTCTTTTAAAATGTTATATACATACGTCACGACTGACAAGCTTTTTATACTTAAGTCAGATTTGTTGTTGATTGAAAAATACATAATTGTGGATTTTTATACTTGAAACTAAATTCAAGATCACACAGTGACAATACGTATAAAGCACTAATCAAACGCAGAGCTTTTTAGCATTCAACTCAGGCAGAGTTAGAAATCAAAAACCTATCTAAAAACCGACTATAGAGAGTCAAAAGGGTTTTGGCGCCATCGAGAGAATAGATGGTCGAAGTTTTTTTATAATTATTGAATTTCGTGTCGATATTGACTGAAATTAGTCAATTTTGGTGGCATTTTGTACAGTTTTTTTTTCAATCAAAGTGCACAAATGAAATAATCATAAAAAATAGCGTATCGTTTATTTCCTCGTTACATGAGCTTGAATAATGAGGCCACCGCTGTACTCAAGAGCCTGACATGATATTACTGACGACTTATGACTGATGACTAATTATAATTGATTAAAATTGATATAAACTTTGATGCAAATTTCTACTTGACTAATAGAAAAATACTAACGTGAAGGCTAAAACTTAAAGAAAGAAATAAAGGAAAGAGAGCTAAATTAGATTTCTAATCTAACTTAGGCTTTAAATTTTCACTTTCCACGTTTAATTAATTTTTTCATCGACATTGAACTGTTAACGAAGTGTGAAGAACTTGAACAATGGCTCAAATCAAAGTTGTGAATTATTACTGATCTAGAACAAACTGTAGTTTTTGCCACACTTCCGTCACGCAGGGCGATCTCATCTGTTTCCTGAATATTATGCAGTTATCTCACGTAATGATTATTATATTATACCTAGATCGTTTATCTTCTCACATATCTCATCAACTTTCCTTTTTACCGATACGTTACACCATATTGGCAATAATAGCGTCGTTAATTAATCAGAAATAACCGCATGAGAAGTACGAAGTAAAAAGAAGAAGCAATTAACGACAAAAAAGTGCGTATACGTTTTTGATTATTTTAATTACACGTTATAATTTTGTACACTTTCCATCCTTGGTTCTTGGTGAAACTCTATTTCTAATTAATAATGTTAGATTGCTCTTAGACTGTTTTACTTGTTATATGTATTTTTTAATTTTACAAAATTTACAACCGGTTTTGCTTTTACAGCTGTGGAGCTATGTTATGATAATTTTAAGCTATTTTAACAAAATATTAATGTTAGGTGGTTACTACGAAAAACAAAATATAATTTAAACGGTGCAAGTGTATTTTTACAATTATTATACCTAGCATAAAAATTATATATTATAACTAGCATAAAAAGTTCGGTGTTTGTGTTAAGCTGGATTTTTTTTTCTATTAAATTGAGCCTATGTATTTATGCAAATCAGTATGCGGATTCAAATGTACCTATTTGTATTTTTTTTTGTGATAGAAAGACAAACAACTTATCTTAATACTATCTATACCTGTCCTTATGACAAGTAATTATACTTGCCCTTATGACAAGTAATTATACTTGCCCTTATGACAAATAATTATACTTGCCCTTATGACAAGTAATTCACGTTCTTTGTAGGAATTCGATTTTAATTGTGCGTTGGAAACCTGATAATCATTGGCGTAAATTTACCGGCTAATTGAAGCATGATATTAAGCGGTAGCACCACTCCGGATCCAAAAAACTTCAACCTCAAAATGGGATCGTACCATTAAAAAAAAAAACTTAAAACTTTTGAAAACCATAGAACCCACGAATGTTAAGTATTTTAAGTGAAGTAGACGCAAAAAATCCATTACACTAAAGTGAGGGACAAGCGGAAAACAATCAGATTGCAAGTAACGCGTTTGTACTGTTACACAGGCTGTATCCTATTCCAAGTGCATGACTGATATGTTGCCCACATACATTGTTCCACCTGTCGCCTTGACCAATCTTGCCTCTCTCCAAATACAAAAACAAGGTCAATGGTATCATTAAAATTAATAATTACATTCTGTAAAAACTCTACAACTTGAAAATCCTTAATGTAAGAGCAACTCTACATTTGTATCGATATAATTCAAATGAGACACATGCAAAACGGTGTGATTATTACTGTCAGTATTCTAATTACATTCAGTAGGTGGTTTCAAAATAGTTGGTAAACGTACTTCCGCAAGAAGCTTTAAATTGGCAACACATAATTGACATTTTTCTTGTTTTCAGACCGTTCCGTTCAGACAGATCCGTTTGTTTCTTTGCTTTTTATAACACAAAAAGATAACAGGCATTTAAATGTGATCATTGTACAAACACATCTTTTCAATAATTTTAAATTAAATATGTTTTTATTAAATTGTAGAGTTCTGCGGCAACTCTGTTACAATTATTGCACTAGTATTTTCCGGGTCGTATTTGCAAAAATACCCATCCACATAACAGCTCTCTTTACTTTCAGAGATAAAAAAAAATCATATGACACTAGCATCGTGACCATTATCTCCTCTATATTTCTATGACAAATCATTATTTAAAAATATTTTTAAGTGATAAGACAGTTGCAATCAACATTTTATTCAGGAGCAAGGAATATGAATACTCTTTAGCAAGAGGTCTGGAAATAGTAAATACAACTATCACAATCAATTTTTTAACCACTACAACTCGAATGACTCAAAAAGGGTTATATTTTTTTTATAGAAGAGGAGGCAAACGAGCAAGTGGGTCACCTGATGGAAAGTGATCACCTCCGCCCACGGACATCCGCAATACCAGGAGTATCACAGATTCGTTGCCGACCTTTAAGGAATGAGTACGCTCTTTTCTTGAAGTCCCTAAGTCATAATCGTTTGGGAATATTGATTTGTTTGTTGCGTTACAAGTTAAATTTCCAAGACATATTATTTGGTGACTAAGAACCACACAACAGGTTTATGACAGACGCTCCGTTCTAATAGCCGCCAGGGATTCCCACCATTACTTTGATGAAACTGTTGATTCGCGATTTCCTCTTGAATGCTCCTTAAGCGAACTTTCTAACACTTAACTTATTGTTCAAAATGAAAGAAGTATTTCAACTCTCTTCCACTTTTTGTATGTGAAAGCAAACAGGTAAAATTTTCCCCTAATGGGATACGAATCGACGATGTTTACATTGCTATCGTGGGGTATTAATTTATTCTTAACCTATAGGAACTGATAGAAATAGGGGCAGTAACAGAAAACACATCTTATTAAATGATCTCAATCTTACCTTCCAAACTGAGAACACAACAATAGTAAGAACTGATGGTTGAGAGGCAGAAATATAGAAGATGCCTAATTAAATCATCTCAACCTGACCCTCTAAACTAAAAAGATGAAAATAGTACGTACTAGTGGTAATAATCTCTTTTTACTCCGTAAGGATCTCAGCGTGTAGATATGTGTGTAGGGGTAAGAATGGCAGAAACACGAAAGATGTTTCATTAAGTAAAACTCTATGACCGCAGTGAGAATTTAACTTTTAGGAGGTCAAATATGGTCTACATTCGACATACTTTAAATACATAAATACTTTTAGGCTGTTATATAAGCAAACGAATAGTCGATGTACAGAAAACCGTACTTCAGGAAGTTTTTCATAAACTGCTTTAAATAGTCCTTATCCAGCAATACGTGTAGCTATGTGTATATGGTAGACACGAGAGTGCCGAACAGAATCTTTGGTAATTCCCACACATCAGCCTTGACAACCACTAGATTGACAATGTCATGGGTGGAAGTACAGATCATATAGAAACAATACAGTGCTCGTAACTATACAAAAGTAAAAGTCAGCATCTAAATATATTGTAAAATCTTTAGTGATGTTTGTCTTATTTAGATTCCCAATAGGGTCTGGCATTTTTTTTCATTTTCAATCCCAGGTTATCAGACCTAGGATTGATAAAAGCCTGGACAGCGATAGGTTTGCCACCTATCATGTTGTGAGACTTTGGCTTTTGGGTGCCCTATTTGAACCTCTTTACAACTCTGTATAAAAAGTAAGTATCGATAATATAGATCGAGAAGATACTTTACTTTGTCTTACCCACAAACGTTTATATTATGACAAATAAATTAGTTTACTTGTAAGAATAATTTAGGAACACTTTTGAACCCATAACAATTTCATTAGTAACTCTTATTTCTTGCCTGTTTGTTAATTATATTAACTAAATTGTTTTAGTTTTCACTGTTTTAAACGCATTGGTCCAACACAAAGTCTAAGCTATATTTCTAAATAATTAACGACGACATTTTCGATGGAAGGAAGAATAGTTTAATGCAGCAAAAGCGAAGTCACGGGAGTAGGTTAATAAAATAAAACTCGCGTGCCTCCTGCATAATTCAACCCACGCAAGATTACACCAAGGTAAAATCACACATCATTAGATAATTCAATACGGATAATTTTAATTGTCAGATTAAATTAGGTACTTATCTGTAATTGTAGTAACTCAAAAGAATATTATATTACACTGTGTACGTTAAAGACAATGATTACGTGAATGGTCTCGTATTACTTTACGCCGTGAGACATAATAGGTCCTTTGAAATTGGTCTCTATAATTTTATCCTATCAATAACATTTATATTCAAGACTAGCTGTCCCGGCGAACTTCGTTGCACCCGCTCCGTTTGTATGGGAAAATTTTAAATGTTGGTTTTCCTAGTTTCCTCGCAGTTTTTCCTTATTTCTCACCTTTCAAACCTTCCCTGGACTTCTACAAATAATTTAAAACCAAAAGTAGCCAAATCGGTTCAGCCGTTTTTGAGTTTTAGCGAGACTAACGAATAGCAATTGATTTTTATATATATAGATATCACCGCTTCGTTGATAGACGGGTTAGGTTAGGTTAGTGATCGGTGATCTGTGATCGGTGAAGTTAAGGGTGTACCAATCACCGATCAGTCATTAGCCTCAGGTTCGAATCCCGATTGGGGCAGGCAAAATAAATGTCAAATACCAAGTATGCTTAATTCGAAATTAGATTAATCATTATTATATTTACTATAAATTAATGTTGACGGACATATGAATGTCAAAACTTATGAGTTTGGGTGGTTGAATACTTGCCGTCGAGCTTGACTTCTTGCGGTCCCCGGTTCGATCCCTTGGTCGGGCAAAAAAAATGTAGAAAATGTATATGTTCAGTACATAGGATTAAAATTCACCTACCTTTGCAATTATTTGTAATAAGTTATGAATCTTACTAAACAAACAAATAAATAAAATATCTATTAAAAACATAATTAAGTTCTGCAATTTAAATGTATATAAATATTTAAATTTTCTAAATTCCAGTAAATATTTGCACACCACAATGTGGTTGAATATGTTGTATTCTTAAATATCTTTGTAACAACTTTTTAACACACATATTCCGCAAATATTTTTTTTTAATTTTCAATTTTCTAATAGAAATAACGTTAGAAATAGCTATAATGTATATTATAAAACAATATATATAAAACAATAAATATAGTTTTAATATAATTTTAATGAAACCGCGTGATGTAGCAAATTTTTTTATAAACTTTTATGACTTTTTTTTATTGGCCCATGAAAAGTTTTTGGTACAAATTCAATACAAATTTTAAAATCACGAGTCTACATTGAAGAAATTTTAGAAAAAAATAGTTAGCTCGTTAGTACGCTTTAGAGTCAATATAAAGTGTTCCATATTACTAAGTGGACTTTTTTGGAACGAGTTTGCAACTTCACATGTAAAGGTTTCATCAACTTGAAAATGAATTAGTGGCGTTGGCTCAAGAAAAGACATAAACAATTAACTACTAATCTGTACTTATTGTTTGAGTCTTCGTGTGGTGAAATAAAAGTGACCATAGGAATTAAAGACACGTAAATTAGATTATTAGAATAGTGGAAGTAACGTGTGCAAGTATCGTGGAAGACTGGTGAGTGGCGATCGGCGACACGCACCCCTCACGTCGTACTTCTATTCACTTGAACACTTATAAAATAACGTGGCCCGACTAACT